>OY978216.1:40141588-40339562 GCA_963854785.1 Vaccinium vitis-idaea
CGGCAGCTCCTCCGGCGCCATAGTATTCCTCTTGTTTGTCGACATAGTCTGACATAATACGTCGGAGTCGCGAAGCAACATCGTTATATTATGTCAGGGTTACACAAGTGCAACACCGTGAGCGAGGATGCTCAATAGATACCCTACCCCAACCTTAAACTAGCAATTCTAGAACAATATTGTACGTGGCAGGTAAATTGTAAAATCATGCATTTTCAAATATCAGAGTCAAATCAAATCGAAGTGCAGCTTTACAAAATCAGTGTCTCGTATCATTTTTTTTTTACATCAGAGTGCAGTATCAGTATCTCGTATCATTTCTCATAATAGCATTCTTGTTTAAATTTCATCCATCTCAACATCTCACATCTCTCGAAAGTTATTGGCCCGTTCTACCACCCAATTCTAACGGTCGCCAACTTTTTCGTTTCCATCTCACATCACTCAAAAGTTATTGGCCCGTTCTAACGGTCACCAACCTTTCCGTTTGAAGTCCCGACCACCCATAACATTGACTACCTGCAGGTTATGAAGTTCATTCACCCCGACTCACACACGACATAGTCCCGGTTTTCTTATAGCACCGAACTTAACAACCTGTTTATAAGATCAGTTTACTACGTGTTGTACTGAGTGAGCTTCGACCAGCAAATTCTCCCCGCGAAATTTGAGGTGGAACCCAAACAGCACTACCGTATAGTTCCATTGAGCTTTGACCACCAGTTCACCCCGGGGAACTGAGGCGGGACTCAAATGGCAATATCGTCTCAATTTTCATCACATCATCATTTTCATTCTTATCTCTAGATCTTCTCATGAAAACAATTGTTCATTTTCTTAGAAAATGTGTTGTCGTATCGTCTCGTGAAATGTGCACAAGCCATAATTTCCATAAAAATCCACCGTTAAAAATCGTTTCATGATAAATCCTTCATTTAAAATCATTTCACGATAACCGTGTTACTTTAGGTATAAAATCTCATTGGTGACTTTTATTTAGACAAATGAGATAACCAGGAGAGTCCTAAGCCGGATGGTCGCACGAATGCAGTTACTGTCACCATTCCTTTCTTAGACAGCGCGAGGCTCATCTTTTTCGACAGACCCTCAAGGGTGTTAGCCATGGGTTATCTCAACAGTCCAAGTATAGTCCAAACATTTTGAAGTCGCTTTAAGAAAAAGTTTAGTCGGTTACTCTAAAAAATTAGTTGGGCATTATAACGGCGTAAATTTGAAAAGTTGATTTTCATTCGGGCATTATAACTGCAAAACTTTGTTTTCCAAAAGTTCATCGGGCATTATAACGGTGCATTTTGAAAAGTAAATCTCAAATTGTGCATAGTAACGACTAAGTGTGTTTTTCAAAGTCTAATCTTTCATTAAATCGCTAATCATCCAACATAATCTCGTCTAAACATAATTAAGCACATTTAAGCATAATAACGACATTTAAAATGAACTAGAAAATACTAATCTAAGGTTAAGATAAAGTATCTACCTTAATTCCGATGATTAGTCGGAAGCCGATAAGCTTAATTGGATTCCGGCGGAGTAACGGCTGCTCGAGCGCTTTCTAGCTAACCTTTCTACCTTTCTAAGATCTAGGGGTGGTCGAGGGTGGTGGAGTGTGGTGGTTGAGGATGAGTTTCACGAAGAACACTTCGAATTTCTCAAGAACACATGAAGAACTACAATGGTGGTGGAGAAGGTTTTTGGTGTGACAATGAAACTAATGATAAAACCCATTTATAGGAAAACAATGAGGCACCCTCCCCCTCCCTCTTGGCCGACCATCTCTCTCTAGGAAATTGCTTGGCAATTTCCTCCATTAAATGGAGGAACAAAGAATTTTTGCTAGGGTTTATATTGTCCCCCTAGGTTTTAATGCTAGTTTTAGGATAAGGTCAACTTGCTAGGTTCGTTAGAAATGACTAAAAGCGTCTAGGTTCGTTGGGTTGGGGCGTAGATGGGTAGTTTTCGGTACTAGTTATACACACGAAACTAGTCACGAGGTATTATAAATATACATACATATATATGTATAACACTTACTAAAAGTAAACCTATGGGTCAACTTTAAATAGCCTAATGTGGCTAGTACTATAGGATAAGATGTGTCTCACATTACTTGGGGGATAAGTTTCCCTCTGTTGGGACGAAAAATACTCTGTAAGCTTGGTTTTGTGCGCGAAAAATACAAACTAGTGTACCACGAAAAATAATTAAAGGATTACTATTTTTAAGGAAATAAACAAGTATGTTATGAAATTCCTAGATAGCCTTAAGAGAATCCAAAAAATATAATGCTTCGGAATTTAGAAGAAAAACGGCGCCGAAATGCACGCGAACGCGCATACGGAAACACGCCCGTAAAATTATACTGCGAGGGAAGTAATTTCTCTCCCCTTTCCTCCCCAGACACCTCTCTCTCTCTCTCTCACTCTCATTAATTCACAAAAATCCAAATTAGGGTTAGTAAAGTAAAGTCAAAGTTAGAAGCAAAGTCAAAATTGACCACGTGGTTATAGGCTTTCCAAAATTTGAACATAGATCTAATTTAGGTATTAGATGGAGTGATGCTAGCTATAAGGAGAAAAAAATAGGAGTTGGGGGATTTGTAGGGCTTTCCGGACGGGATACGGTGTAATACCCGGTGTACACGCGTTGATTTACGGAGCGGAAAATTAATAAAACGAATAAAACGAATTTTTATTCGAATTACTTAAACTAAATAATAATTTATCTTAATTAGTGATATTAAAAATTAAATATTCAAATTAATAAATCAAAATTTTTTTTTACGAAATTTCGGGTTATTACATCATGTCTCCAGTGATGCCTTCATCCTATAACGGGTCTGTGCTCTTGTCAACTCTTGCTTCTATGAAATCTTATGTTGTTATGTTGCCTCATTAGTTTCAAATTTTTGCGTAGCATGCGGTTGTGCACCTAGTTCTAGATAATAGATTGGGCACTCGTGCTTATAAGTTTTAACATTTGTTTTTGTTGCAACTATTGGTGTATTGGGAATGTGTTAGATGATTGTATAAAGGTTATGAGAACTATTGTAAGCTTGAAATCTCTTTTTTTTTTTTTTTTGTTGAATTTGGTTCTTGAATGACTGATTTTGATGATCATCAAAAGGAATGCATGTTGAATCAAAAGTGCTTTATTTTTTTTTTAAAGAAATTAAAAGATTTTGTGACTAAAAGATTGATCACCTATACATTGTTAATTAATTGGTCACAGAAACCATCTTTCAGTGACCACTATTTTGGTAGGTAAAGTGCACCATTTTGTGACCACCAATTTTCGGTGACCAAAGTTTGTAGTCAACAAAAGGTAACCATTTTGTGACTACCACTTTTCAGTGACCAAATTTAGGTGGTCAATAAAAAGATACAACCGTGACCAAATTTTATTTACTAAATGTTTTGCTTTCTCGACCAGAGCAATTTTGGTCGCCAATACCTTTCTGTGACCAGGGTTAGGCGACCAAATTTTTTTTGTCACGGAAAATCTTTGGTGACTAAATAGGGTTTTTTAGCAACCAAATTCTTAGCCACTAAATGTGTTTTTTTTCGTGTAGTGATACCTTGGTAGAGAAAATATTATATAGTGGTTGTAAATTTTTTAAGATGTTTCTTTTAACAAAATATCGTAGTGTTCAAGTACTGATGCAGGACAAGATATACACCCCTATTATTTATGGAAACATTATTTTAGTAATAATTTTTATTTACGATTAGTATTGGGAGATTTTATTTGTGCTGCCTGTTTTGCACGTTTTTAGTTTAGTTTTGGTTAGATTTTCTTTTATTTCCTTTTAGCAGATAGTCTAGGTTTCCAAGTAATTGTTTACTTGGTCACCACTCTAAGTAATTTCCTTTTAGCTAGGACTTCTACTAGTATAAATAAAGATGTAGCCTATGGGCATAAGGGAACTTTTAATCAATTATAAATCAGAGTTATTCTCTTTCTCTTGTGGATTCAAGAACACTCGTGGATTCGAGACCTATTATCGTTTGAACTAGTACGCAACTAGTTTCTCGTGAATTCCGCTGCGTCAAGTGGTATCAGAGCAAGATCGTTTCTGGCTTGATGGCACCTAACAAAGTTGAAGACACAACTCGTGACGTTGCTCAGGGGCTTGCTGATCTAAGGGCGACGGTAGAAGCACAACAAACTCAGTTGACGGCAATTCAAGAAACGCTGCAACAGCTGCAGTTGACGCTTCGCCAAAACCAGGGACCAGCAGAGGTCGAAGAGAATCGCGCGGTGGGATTTGCCCAACGCCGTCCTCTTAACCAGGATTGGGAACGCGCGGTGGGAGTTGCCCAACGCCAACCCGATAACCGAATTGTGGTCGGGAGACGCCCGGCTAATCATGCAGACAGTGAAGAAGAATCGGAACCAGAAGGAGAAGCGATAGAAAACCATCCACAAGAACGTCCACAACAATTGTTCGATGAATATCGTGTGAAGGTGGACCTTCCCACGTTCAGCGGTAATCTCGAAATTGAAGGGTTCTTGGACTGGCTTTCGGAGGTTGATCGATTCCTTGACATGATGGGAATTCCAGACTCAAAGAGGGTCAAGGTGGTGGCTTACAAACTGAAAAGCGGCGCTGCAGTTTGGTGGGACCAGTTGCAGACGAAGCGACGAAGGCAAGGAAAGGATTCTGTGCGAACGTGGCGCAGGATGAGACAACTCATGATGGACAGGTTTTTACCCCCTGATTACGAGCAATACCTTTTTCATGCCTATCAAAACTGCAAACAGGGGAACAAGTCTGTGTTTGATTACACGGCAGAATTTAATCGACTCGCAGATCGTAATAATCTGTACGAGTCGGACGGACAGAAAGTAGCCAGGTACCTTAATGGATTGAAGCAGTCGATACGGGATCAGATTGGGTTGCAGACAGTGTGGGATGTGGATGAATCCTACAACCTAGCATTGAAGGCCAAGCGGTTGGAGCGTGACCGCAAACCAGCATACTCAGGATACCGTCGTAACACCACAGAATCGTCCATTCCTCCTGAATCTAGGGGGAAGTCGACGTTTCACCCAATGCTGTAAGGTGAAGGATGAGGCTCTGTCGGCAACTTCAGATGGTCTACCAGTCTTTTTGCCACAAAATTCTCGCAACTACCACTATTGACAATCAGGTCACACACCTTCTGGTTGATTGAACAGCTTGACCGAAAGATGTTGTGACGCTGAGTGTGATCTTCTGATTTTGGCGCAAACAGCACCCTTTGCACCACGCAATTGACTCGATCCCCATCTTCCTCTGCATAGTCAACTTCGTACTCTTCATTCCAGTCACCCACTGCTCCATCAGCTTCTTCTTCTTCTTCCTCTGCCAAGGCCAACTTTCGATCTGGACAATTACTAGAACGGTGACCAGGCTTTTGACACCTGTAGCACTTCTCAGGCATGGGCTTGGCATAAGGATTCGGCGCCTTCGCCGCCACGGTTCTGCTGGAACTACTTGCCTGATTGCCACCTCCAAATTTCGCTCCATCACCTTCGGCAGCCTTTGGTTGACAGACACCTTTTGATTGACGCAGCGGAATTCACGAGAAACTAGTTGCGTACTAGTTCAAATGATAATAGGTCTCGAATCCACGAGTGTTCTTGAATCCACAAGAGAAAGAGAATAACTCTGATTTATAATTGATTAAAAGTTCCCTTATGCCCATAGGCTACATCTTTATTTATACTAGTAGAAGTCCTAGCTAAAAGGAAATTACTTAGAGTGGTGACCAAGAAAACAATTACTTGGAAACCTAGACTATCTGCTAAAAGGAAATAAAAGAAAATCTAACCAAAACTAAACTAAAAACGTGCAAAACAGGCAGCACAAATAAAATCTCCCAATACTAATCGTAAATAAAAATTATTACTAAAATATTGTTTCCATAAATAATAGGGGTGTATATCTTGTCCTGCATCATTCTCCTTTTCTTCAAAAGAACTCGTCCTCGAGTTCTCGTTGGGAAACTGCCATCTTCCTTGCCAAATAAATAGATACTTGGAATACTTCAATCGCTTGATTTTCTTCCAAAAAAGTTTCATACAAAAAATTACTTGCAATGATATCTTCTCGTCATGCTTCAATTGATTGATAAGATCCACCATATGAATATTAAGAATCCAATCATACTGTTGCACTCCAAGAAAATCAACAAAGTTAACTTGACTTTGTGAATTCTCTTGATTTTGTACCAGTTTGGCATTGGTTGACACCTCAACGATCGAGCCATTTAGAAAGGTCGGCTTGACCATACAACCATCACATAAGGTGGCAGCATCAATCACCTTTTGAGAAAATTTGTCTTGGTCCTCAACAACTTGATTACCAACGACAATAACAATTTTCTGCTTCTCCCTCAGAGTTTCATTCTCCTTCGGACTCGTACAATACGGTGGTAAATTGGGCAAAATTGCACCAGTCACCAAATCAATTTGATGTTGAATATCCATCATTGGAGGGAGGTCGTTAGGCACATCATCAGTAACTAGCTCGTCAAACTCCTTCAACAACGGTTGTATCTCAGTAGGCACTGAAATCACAGCCTTGTTTATTTGTTCAAACTCCTTAAAATCTGTCGCAAACTTAACTTTTGAACTAGCATCAGTTAGAAACGATGGCTGCTCTATTTTGGGTTTGACAGGCACCCTTTGGCTGGAAGAAATCATAACAACCTTACGGCCCTCCCAAATGAAAGAGTAGGTGTTGTCACGACCCCTATATACCACATCAACATCAAACTGCCAGGGTCTTCCTAACAGTACGTGGCTAGCATCCATCTCAATAACATCACAAGCAACCTCAGCTTTATAAAATTTTACAATTGAAAGAGGAATTTTACAGACTTCAGTTACCTTTGCTATAGGGCCTTTCTTTATCCATCCAATGCTGTAAGGTGAAGGATGGGGTTCTGTTGGCAACTTTAGATGGTCCACCAACCTCCTCGCCACAAAATTTTCACAACTTCCATTGTCCACAATTAGATCACACACTTTCTTGTTGATCGAACAACTTGATCGAAAGACGTCGTGCCACTGGTTGCTATCCTCCGACTTTGGTGCAAATAGAACCCTTTGCACCACACAATTTACTCGCTCCCCTTTTTCTTCTAGTTCCTCTTCAACTTCAAGTTTTGATTTTTCTTCGTTATCCACAAGATTAGCTGGGCGTCTCCCAACTACAATCTGGTTACCGGGTTGGCGTTGGGCAAATCCCACCGCGTGTTCCCGAACCTGGTTAAGAGGATGGCGTTGGGCAACTCCCTCCGCGCGATTCTCTACAACCCTCCCTGGTCTTTGGTCGAGGTGAAAAGTCAGCAGCCGCAGCGATTCACGAATTTCCGTCATGATACTTGTCTGTTGTTCTTCTACCATCTTCCTCGGATCAACAAACCTTTGAGCAACGTCAAAGGGTGTGTCATCTACTTTGTTTCGTGACATCGAGCCAGGAAAAACCCGCTCTGATACCACTTGACGCAGCGGAATTCACGAGAAACTAGTTGCGTGCTAGTTCAAACGATAATAGGTCTCGAATCCACGAGTGTTCTTGAATCCACAAGAGAAAGAGAATAACTCTGATTTATAATTGATTAAAAGTTCCCTTATGCCCATAGGCTACATCTTTATTTATACTAGTAGAAGTCCTAGCTAAAAGGAAATTACTTAGAGTGGTGACCAAGCAAACAATTACTTGGAAACCTAGACTATCTGCTAAAAGGAAATAAAAGAAAATCTAACCAAAACTAAACTAAAAATGTGCAAAACAGGCAGCACAAATAAAATCTCCCAATACTAATCGTAAATAAAAATTATTACTAAAATAATGTTTCCATAAATAATAGGGGTGTATATCTTGTCCTGCATCAGAATTGAAATGATGTCCTTGCTCAGTGTTAGTTTTTTTCCTTGTAAATGTTTTGCAATTGTTAAATCTCCAAATAATACATGGATCTCAAATATATGTTTCCTTCCAAACGTTTTAAATAGTGGTGGTGGGTCACATAATGTTGATGCTCAAAGTATAGTAGTATTAGGAGTATATGATAGGTAGTGAAAGTCGGATTCGGGGGTGCTGGTGTACGTGCGGTCTTGATGTGTGCATTCGAGACATTGATCTCGGCAATCAACGTCTTGGATCTAAGCGCCAAGAAAAAATTAGGACCGTTAAAAACACATTTGATGACTCGGATGCCGTACACTAGGACTGCACACCAGCACTTCCCCTCTGTGAAAGTCAGATATAAATGCTTTAATTTTTTTTAGATCAATTGTGTTTTTAACAAAATATCCTCAACACTTGATATAAGCGTATCAGAAGGCTACAGAGAAAATTTAAAAGCCGATGTTGGTTGTAGCATGATGCAGTGAGTATTTAACACTTAGACAATTTCAACTAGATACTTCAAAATATTAGGGGAAAAAGTTTATTTCGTCACTCATTTTGTAATTTGAAGCATGAGAATCGATATGGAACTCCAAACAAAAGTTCACCTTTTTGGTGATACAATATCTTAAAAGTTTACATTTTCTCAAATACCAAATTACTTCTTTTTTCTTTTTAGTTGTAGAATTTTGTATCTAAAAGCTCCAAACTCATATCCCTAAATTTCTAGAATTTTATTTTTTTTTCTATTTTTTTAATGAGTAGGGGGATGGTGCTGTCCCTTCGATGAGAGCGTGGATGCTAGGCCAATTATGGCTATCCATGGTCGGCCATGAATGACTAAGATCTGTTTAGTAACGGATTATTCAAATTTGTTTGAATAAAATGTAATTTGAACTGTCTATGTCCAGTCTCCACCCATCCTTGTCCTTTTTTAACAGAGAGGAGAGAGAGAGAGAGCGGGAAAGAGACGGGACGTGGGAGAAGAAAAGAGTGGAACTTGGGAGGGGCTATCCCTGTACGGAATTGATGTGCCCACTCTCTACCATTCTTCTAATTCTGGCCTAGTGTCATTTCCCCTTGATCCAATAGGCAAATGACCCCTTAAACGCAGTAAACAAATGATAAACATTAGAGATGACAACGGGTAAGGTGTCAATCGGGAGACCTTACGATACCAAGGTTTGCAGAACCATAAAAGTTTCACATAAAATCACCTAGAAAATGCATCTAACGGGTGAAATCCACCCGGTATACTTTTCTGGTATCAAACACTTTCCCATTCCATACTCGATCCCCGATTAGAGGGTCTTTCACCATCCCCACCCCCATCCCCATTGGGGATATTAGAGATAAAGAACAAAACATACCTCCCGATGGGGATCGAGTTTCCCCGAATACACCCATTTAAAAAAAAAAAAAATCAAGAATGAAAATAAATTGACATTTATATTTAGAAATCTCAATTGAAATTCTTTGAATATTAAGTAGTCTATGGTTGGTAGTAATTGATACGATTTGCTAATTAAAGAGGTAATTGCTTATATATATAACTATACTCAAGATTTTATATGTATGTTTCTATTTATATGTACATATATGTAGTATGTATAACCGAGCACGGGGAGGGTACGAGTATTCGGGGGTGGGGATTGTAAAATTATACCCGCTCCATACCCGAGCGGGTTTTTTTCATTCCTACCATACTCGCTACTATTGGGGAAAAATATGGGTTATCTCCATCTCCATATATGCGGGGCGGGGCGGGGCGGGTATCCACTGGGTATGGGGAAATTGCCATCCCTAATAAACACCATCCACCCAATTTTCATTTTTGGTACAACTTTTTGTAAATCTTTTTTTCATCTCCCATATTAGGAGAGAAACTAGCCTTGTGCATATTTGATGCACGAAAGTAAAGAAAATCATCGGGTGTGTATTTTTTCCCTATTGCATCAGACTTTTTTTGGTTATTGTCCCATGCATTGAATGAGCACAACACGCGCCAGTTTAAGAGTGAGAGTGTTAAGAGGTAGAATCCAAGTTTGGGCTCACCTAATATTGAAGTTGTATGGATTTTTCCCATTTCCAAAAAAACCCATGAAGAAATAACTTATTACAGGGTTTGGAGCAATAGCACAAGATATATTTATTTGTTTTTGATACTTGAAAAGATTTGTTGAGATCTAACCTTAAAATTCCATGTACAGACCTAATATTCAAAGAAGCAACCTGGTAGTGGGGAATGCTATCATGCACATTCTTATTTGGTTTTATACAATATACACTCTCTTAAATCTCTGTATTTATTTTTCTCAACAAAAAGAAATTCATTAAACTTTGAAAAAAGATACAAAGATTAAATGGTTTAGGGCACATAGGCAAAAAGCCACCTAAGACCCAGAGAACAAGGAAGGCAAGATGCCAACCGAAAGGAAAAGAAAAAGCGCTTAAACCCAAATACCTCCAATTCTCGAAATCCCACCAAAAGCAGCAATAACTCGAAAAACAAAAAATTAATCAAATAGATATAACCTCGCAACACCAAAACCTCGCTTAGACCTCAAACAACTCCAGAAAATATGACTTGGAGGATGAGGAAATCAGACGAGAATAAGTTCCTCCGTCTTGGTTGGAGTATTTCTTCCAAGGTTTTTGAAACTGCTTGAGGTTGGGCTTCTAGCCTTAGTTATGTTGTTTTTCCTTTTACATGTATTCTAGGGTTTGGGCGGATGTGTTTCATGTGGTTTTGATGGCCTACTGTCTGCTTTGTATTTTTCTGGGGTATGCCCCTTAGCGCCTATTTTAGTTTAGTTTCAATAAAATTTTACTTACCAAAAAAAAAAAGACCTCCTAAAATAACACATAAAGGAGGAAAACCCAAAATTTAAAACTCTAGAGAAAGAGAGGCACCACCATCCTCCAAGTCGTTAAAATCATAGCCACCATCCTCCAAATCATCAAGAACACATGTCTCCCCCTTCGCTATTTCCGTATCCGCTATTTCTTCTTCCTTCATTTCAATAAGTTTCTTCAAATTATAACGTCTCCCCCTCCAAGTTTAATGCCTAATAAAGCACCCGATGTTTCAGTTGCAAATATCCAGAAAATAAGGAAAATGTTACACAAATGTTATAACAGGAGCATACCAGTGGTAGAGAAAATAGGATAGAGTGGTTGTAACTTTTTTAAGATCTTTCTTTTAACAAAATATCGTAGCTAGTGTTCAAGTACAAAACAAATTAGCTTTGAATCTTGAAGTTAATACACTCCGGTTGAATCTTCACGAAGGAGAAATATTAGCTTTAATACAGTGCGTTAAGCAAGCCTCCTATTCTCACATGCCATGTATTTTCTAGTCTCATTATTGCATTTGACATTTAAGGCTGAGTTTTCCGTTCCTTGATTTTAGCAAATGAGTTCACCGGTGCTAAAATCTGGATTGAGGTTACCCAAATTTTAACACCTGGTGAACTCATTTGCTAAAATCAAGATTGATTTTAGCAACTGGGTTGCTAAAATCATTTGAAAATGACATACCTTATACACCCAATTAACCATTTGTACGGCCTGACACACGATAAGGCTATCCAACATTTATGTGGAAACCTAAAACGATGTGGATAATGCTATCCTCCCTTCAAAAGATTTACGGAGACCTAAGCATATCCAGAGGACCAAACTTACCATTCAAAGAAAGAACCAAAGAGTACATGGGTCTCAAATATATGTTTCCTTTCCAACGTTTTAAATAGCGGTAATGGGTCACGTAATTAACGTTGACGCTCAAAGTATAATAGTATCAGGAGTATACGATAGGTAGTGAAAGTCGGACCTGGGGTTGCTGGTGTGCGTTCTTGGTGTGCGCATCCAAGCCGTTGATCTCGGCAATATACGGCTTTGATCCAAGTGCCGAGATGAAATTAGGACCGTTAAAAACACATCTGATGACTCAGATGCCGCACACTAGGACCGCACACTTCCTCTGTGAAAGTCAGATATAAATGCCGTAATTTTTTTTTAGGTCAATTGTGTTTTTAACAAAATATCCACAGCACTTGATATAAGCATATGCAATGTGGTAAAACATTTCGTAAAATGAAAGTATTTATTCTTCTGTTTAATTGTCACTCTTTATTTCTTTTACTGTTACATAACTTGGTATGTATTAAACCTATTATCGGTTACAAATAGAAACGGGATTTATTCTTATCATTATGTTTAAATATTATAATTGTAAATAAACGAGTAAGAAATCTAATTACCTAGTTATAGGGGTATTCATATTCTCTAAAGAGTATTAGATGTAAGGAAAATAAAGGTAGAGATTAAAGCACGAGTGTATGGTACCTTACTTCTCTACCCAACTTCCATTGTGTTTGTGGGGCAACTCGGTTCATAGGGTATGGTACTATTGTATAGTTTTCTATCAATAAAAAGATTCATGATATCCGGCTGGACCCCATTTTTTTTTTTTTTATCACCTTGTCACATGGTATTCGGCTGGACTACATTTATGAATGTCATATCATCCATTTGTCCGATAATTCCTTCTGCACCGACGAGGTGCACCGACCACGTACCGATAGCATCGGGGACGCCGTTGTGGGTCTCAACCGTTTGATCCGAGCCGTTCATCCTTCTCAAAATGGAATTCCGAGTGGGCCCACACGAGAATAGAGGCAATCGGACGGCTGTATGAGCTTGATCCAAAATCACCTCATTTCTTTCAAAGTGCAGGTAGAAGGGTTCACCTTTGTCAGTCCTGATCAATACTGTACGTGCATTATTGTTAGCATATTATGTGAAAATTGACATGTCATGGTGTGGGGCTTCACATTTTTTTTTGATAACCGGATGTCCAGATTAACTTACGTGTATCTCAATTAATTCTAGAGCCTCACGTTCTAAATGAGTTAGTTTTGATTTTTGATTGGTTACTTGTCAGCATCACTTTGTAATTTCCTGTTTTCATTTTTTTTTTTGATACTTTTCTTGTCTTTTTAAGCTCGAGGTTGCATATAACTATCTAGACGCTTGGGTGCTAACTTGGTTGGGATTTTCCCTTCTCGTTGTGATGCCATTTTTGCCAGTTGAGTAGCTAAAAGACAATAACAGCATCAGCAGTAGCAGCTATATATCAAAGGAAGAATACCTCAGTCTTCAATCTTAATTTCAGAGAGGACAAGAGCCACAGATTATGATGTGTTATCAATTTTTCTTCAAATTTTTAACGTCATTGGCTATTTCCAGATTTCGACAAATCATTGGGGCATGCATTTCATTCTTTTTTTTATTTGGGTTTGAGACGTTGAGGTTTAGATTGAATCTAGATACTCCACCCGGTGGTCGAAGTGTCGAGGAGAAATTGGTGCTCGTGCCCTAGTTCAGATTCAGATTATGCAATGTATAATTTCATGCATATCATTTTCCATTTCGTTGTCATTTTAGTTCTCAAGTTGCATGTTTTGGAAGCTTAGGCCCCATTCTACTAACTCAAAAAGTAAAAAAGTCAATTTATTTTGATTTCCAAGACAGGTCATTCTCTCACAATACATCAATAAAAAAAACCAAAAAACCAATAAGCCAAAAAAGAAAAAAAAATCCTTAGTGGACCTATTCATGATTTTCTGGTCTATAAGGCTATCCAATATTTACGTGGAAAGTGGAAACCTAAGGCGACGTGGATAATGCTATCGTACCTTCAAATGATTTACGGAGACCTAAGCATATCCAGAAAACCAAAACTACCAGTCAAAGAAAGAACCAAATAGCACATGGGTCTTAAATATTTGTTTCCTTCCCAACGTTTTAAATAGCGGAGGTCACGTAACGTGTATAGCAGTATCAGGAGTATATGATTGGTAGTGAAAATTGAACCCGGGGGTGCCCGTGTGCGGCATTGGTGTGCGCATCCGAGTCATTGATCTCGGTAATCAACGGCAGGGATCTAAGTGCCGAGATGAAATTAGGACCATTAAAAACACATTTGTAGAATTTTGTATCTATCTATATTATTGACAAATGCATTTTGCCTTTAAAAGCTTCCAATCTCTCATCCCTAAATTTCCAGAATTTAATTTATTTTTCTATTTTTTTAATGAATTGGGGATGGTGTTGTTCCTTCGGAGACAACTTGGATGCTGGCAATCACGCTCGTCCATGGATGGCTCAGATCTATTTTGCAGCAAACGATTCAGATTTGTTAAGATAAGATGTGATTTGAACTGTACATAGCCAACCACGGACAGTCGTGATCAGCCAGTATCCATGCTGTTCTGAAGAGACATCACCCACCCTTGTCCTTTTTTAATAGAGAAGAGAGAGAGAGAGAGAGAGAGAGCGAAAGAGATGGGGGACGTGGGAGAAGAAAAGAGTGGAACTTGGGAGGGGCTATCATGCACATTCTTATTTTGTACTCTTGTGGTGGTTTGGCTGGTTGATCTATAATATTTCTTGCTATTTCTCAAAAAAGAGGGTGTATATTGTATAACAAAATACAACACAGAGTAGACAACATCAACGTAAACGCAAACATAAGACTACATAAGAACTAGGAAGGCTGAATAGCAATTCCATCACGGTGTCCGGGTGTGGAACAAAAAGATCCAAAGCATGCTTGGCCAGGAGCACGTTGGACAGTACTGCGCGCAGCTTTTGAGATCTGACAAAAGGATAACTTCGCAACCTCCTCTTTTATTCTGCGCAACAAAAAAGTGTCGTGGCAATGACACTCAGCTCTCCCTGCTATCTGCATTAATGCATTAAAGCAATCAGAATACACATAAACCATGTTATAGTTATGAATTAAAGCCCATCTAATAGCTTCACTTTCAAATATACACTCTCTTAAATCCCTGAATTTATAACATTAGCTAGCCTTTCCCTATGTAAATTAATGACATTTTGTTGAAAATTCATAAGTTTTCCCGAAATATTCATTACATTTGCATGAAATTTATAATATTCTTTTAAAAACGCAAAATAGTAATGCAAAAACTATTCCATACAAAAACTATGATTCCAAATTAATGGTAGGAATTTTATGTCAAAATGTTACGAATTGTTATAAAAATGGTATAACTTTTATGCAAATGTTATGAATAAAAGACCATTCAAGGGGTGCATATATATATATATATACGGCAATTATCCAATCAAGGATCCCGGATTTCCCGGATTGAAGCGTTTTGATGCTTTTAACGATTGTTTTTGGGAAATCCGAGCCGTCCAATGTGTTCAAAAGGTGTTTTCCAAGGTCCACGTGAGAAATCTTCAAAAAAAAATACCGGGAAGGGCTTGATCCAAGCAGTTTTTCGCAAAAAATGTACATTTACAGTTTTGCGAAAAACCGCTTGGATCAAGCCTTTCCCGGTATTTTTTTTTGAAGATTTTCCGCGTAGACCCTTGAAAACACCTTCTGAACACATTGGACGGATCGGATTTTCAAAAAAATATCGGGAAGGTGGAGTCCCGGATCCGGGAGTCCCGGATGAGATCCGGACTCTATATATATATATATTGATGCAGCGCAGCCTATGGAAACGAAACTGATCGTGCAATAGGAACACGAACAATAAGATCGACCCGGAGGTACTCCCTCCTTAAACGACCAAGATATAAGTATAACTCGTTTTTCTTTAATTCATAAACAACCGAATTCTGCCACTAGGCTTATGATAGGCGCGCAATATCTCAAGATATAAGCGCCTACGTAGGGCGAATTAGCGCATTAGAGGCGCGATTTATTCCATTTTCCACTTGATGCGGTGTTGTCTTGTGTTTTGGTATTGTTGTGTTTGTTTTGTAGGAAACGGGCCGGAGGAGCACGTAAAGTGGACACATGACATTGGGGATGTTGGGAACCGGTGGGACCCAAGCAAGGACGAGCAAACAACCCAAAAGTATTTTAGAGGAGTCGGTATCGATACAGGGATTGTCCTGTATCGATACCCAAGCACCCATAGCTGAACATAAGGTCTGGGTATCGATACAGGACTTCCCCTGTATCGATACCGAGAGCCCTAAATGGGCCGGTTGACTTTGCCACGTGTTTTGACTTCGAAAAGGGATAAATACCTCGTTTTGAGGCCGAATTAGGGTTCGAACCTTGTTTTGTTTTTGCTTCCAAGTAGTAGCCGACTTTTCCTCTGGAGATTCTACTTTCCGGAGACTTTTGCATTGGAGTTCTGGTGTTTAGTTCGCAGATTCAGATATTGCTTCGGTAACTCTCTGTTTTATTTTCATTAAATCTTCGTTCGCGGGAGTTTGTCCGCGCTTTGCTTCCGAATCTTTGTTTTAATCCATATTTAGTTATTCAAGCATGCTTTATTTCAGAATCTTGTTATTTGTTCAATTTAATATGAGTGAGTAGTTCATTAGGTATGGTCGTGGGGTGATTAACACGTCGTGGCCAGGACTGGATTCGTTCTGCTCCTATTTTCTAAATTAACAAAGGAAAAAGCAATTTTAGGTTATTAAAGAGCTTCCGTCAGACGTATCCGGGCATTGTCGGAGCCCATGTAACGCGGGGAACGGGGGACCAAAACTTGTTCTTCGCTGTACATGGGTAAACGGCGACCACGAGGATTCGCATCTTTCGGGGTACCTTTTTCTCTCTAAAATCAAACGTTTTTAGAACACCAAACGGAGCGGAACTGTCTGGGCCTGGTCACTGGTGTTATGAACCCTACGACCGTATCTTCTTTGGAACAGTTTAATCAAACCAGTTTTACTCTAGTTTAGTTAATTCTCCAATCAAATTGCAAAGGGTGGCTACCTAAGAGCTGTTTCAAAGTTTACAACCCGAGTTTTTAGTTAAACACTCTCCGCCGTCTCTGTGGATTCGATTCCGGTCTTACCGGGTATTATGCTACACCGGTCTCAGCCCTACGCTTGGGGCAACCCATTAATTTAGGTCTAGGATTTGGTCAAGCAGCTTACAATGATACTTATAGGGCTAAAGCAACCCTAATCCAACTAGGAATCAAATAACAAACCCTAATCCAACTAGGAAACAAATTACGAAAGGATTTGACTTGCTAATCAAGTCGAAATCAAATAAATTACGAAAATTACCAAAAAAGGAAAATTCTAATTTGATTGGAAAATCAAATACTAGGAAGAATTATAAGGTTGCCAAAACAGACGGCAAATAAAACGGAATTTTGATGTCATTTGGGCCGCGGACGGGGCCGCAGCCGTTCCAGCCAAGTCTCAGCAACCTGGTCTGCATCATCCTCCCCTTCTAGAAAAGAATTCGCCCTCGAATTGCAATCATCAGAAGATGAACTATCCCCCAAAAACGGAATCAAATGCTTGACATTGAACACATCAGACGTGCGCACATGGCTAGGCAGCTTCAAGCGATATGCATTTGGATTGACCTTTCCGAGAACCTCTAGAGGCCCAATTTTCCTGGCCTTCAGCTTGTTGTATTCCCCCTCAGGATAGCGGTCCTTGGTCAGAACAGCATACACAAAATCACCCACCTCAAATTCCACCACTCGCCTTTTCTTATCGGCCGCCTGCTTATACTTGAAGGTAGATGCCTCCAACTTCTTCTTAGTTGATTCATGGATCTCCTGTAAATGAATCATAAAATCCTGTGCTTTCCAATGGACACGTTTCAGGTCTGGCACTGGTGCTAAGTCAATAGGGGACCGCGGGTTGCAATCATAGAAGATTTGGAATGGGGAACGACCAGTACTCCGATTCACGGAATGATTGTAAGCAAACTCAACCTGTGCTAATTTCTGATCCCAAGTTCCCAGATGATCACCCACCAAACTACGCAACATATTACCCAAAGAACGATTGACCACTTCCGTTTGACCGTCGGTTTGGGGATGATAGGCAGTGCTAAAATTAAGCTGGGTGTTAGCCAACTTCCACAGACACCTCCAAAAGTGGCTCAAGAAATGAGTATCCCTGTCTGAAATGATAGAAATTGGCAACCCATGCAAACGATACACCTCATCAAAATACAATTGCGCCACTTTAACAGCATCGGTAGTCTTGGTGCAAGGAATAAAGTGGGCCATCTTAGAAAACCTGTCAACCACCACAAAGATAGAATCCTTGCCCCTCTGGGTACGAGGCAAGCCCAGAACGAAATCCATACTCACATCCACCCAAGGCTGCGATGGAATCGGTAAGGGCATATACAAACCAACATTAGTTGCCCCACCCTTAGAGATACAGCAGACATGACATGCTTCCACAAACCGATAAACATCCTTCCGTAAGGAGGGCCAAAAGTAGGATCCAGCCACCAGCGCAAGGGTCTTATCTCGACCCACATGACCCTCATTATGCAAATCAGTAATAATTTTGAGCCGCAAGCTCGACTCAGGGATGCACAACGCATTGCCTTTAAACAGATAACCATTGTAGAGGTGGAATGCACTTGGTTTACCCTCAGAAATATCAGCTAACACATGCGAAAAGAATGGATCTTCAGCTAACATTTCACGAAAAGAATCAAAACGAGTTACCTCAGTGCACATGTGAGTTAGTAGGCAAGATCGACGGCTGAGGGCATCCGCAACTCGGTTAAGCACTCCAGCCTTATGCTTGATTACGAAGGTAAACTGTTGAATATAGGCTACCCACTTTGCATGTCGGTGGGATAGTTTATGCTGACTGTTGAGATGCTTCAAGGCTTCATGGTCAAAGTACAATACAAAATCGCTGTGAATAAGGTAGTGATACCAGTGTCGTAGAGCTTGCACCACTGCATAGAACTCCACGTCATAGGTGTTATATCCCATCTTTGCCCCATTAAGCTTCTCACTGAAGTATGCAACCGGCCTGGTATTCTAGCTAAGGACCGCCCCGATTCCCACTTTAGAAGCATCACAGTGCAGCTCAAAAGGCTGTGAAAAATCTGGAAGAACTAAAACTGGAGCGTTTGTCAGCTTCAACTTTATTTCATTGAATGCCTCTGATGCTTCTTCTGACCAAGAAAAGCGCCCCCCTTTCATACACTCAGTAATTGGCCATAACGGTACTAAAATGCGGAATAAAGCAAAGATAGAAAGAAGCCAACCCATGAAAACTTCGAATGTCAAACAGAGTCTTTGGTTGAGGCCATTGTCTGACTGCCTCCACCTTAGACTCATCCACAGCTAGTCCATCCTTTGAAATGACATACCCTAGAAACAGGACCGAATCAGTCATAAAAACACACTCCTTCAGACCCCCAAACAGGTTCTCCTTCTGTATGACCTCAAGTACTTCCCTTAAATGCTGAACATGTAAACCTGAAGTGGCACTATAAATCAAAATGTCATCAAATTACACCACCACGGATTTACCAATGAATGGACGCAGCGCATTCATCACACGCATAAAGGTGCTGGGTTCGTTTGACAAACCAAATGGCATAACCAGCCACTCATATAGGCCCTCACGAGTCTTGAAAGCAGTTTTCCACTCATCCCCTGGCCTAATCCGAATCTCGTGATAACCTCCTCAAGTCCAGCTTCGAAAACACCCTCGCCCTTGATATCTGATCTAACAAATCATCCAGTCGAGGTATGGGAAAGCGGTACCGTACAGTGATCTTATTGATAGCCCGGCTGTCCATACACATCCGCCATGTTCCGTCCTTCTTCGGTGTTAGCAAGGCTGGAACCGCGCACGGACTAAGACTCTCCTGGATAAAGCCTTTGGCCAACAGTCCCTCCACCTGCCTTCGCAATTCCTCGTATTCCTTTGGACTCATTCGATAATGGGCTCAGTTTGGCAAACTGGAACTCGGAACCAAGTCAATCTGATGTTGAATGTCTCGTAGAGGTGGAATCCCGTCTGGCAGATCCTCTGGAAACACATCCTTAAATTCTGCCAATAGAGATTGAATAACTGCTGGAACAACTTTTTCGGATTGTTCCTGCTCCACATCTTTCCCAATCAGCGCAAACACTACCCCAGACTCCATAACTTCTTTCTCCATCTGGGCCCGAGCCAACAAGTTGGGACCCGAAGGGGCCACCTCTTTTGACGGCAACAGCTTAATCTTGGAACCATCGAACACCAAACTGTATGTGTTAGTTCCCCCATCATGTGATACTTTCCGGTCAAACTGCCATGGACGCCCCAATAGGAGGTGGCAAGCATCCATAGCCACCACGTCACACCACACACTATCTTTATATTTGGAACCCATGGAAAAGGAAACTAAACAGCGCTTAGAAACCTTCACATCGTTACCTTTCTTCAGCCAGCTCAGCTTGTAGGGATTTGGGTGTGCCTCTGTTTTCAAGTTCAACATCTGAACGGCCTCCTCAGAAACCACATTCTCGCAACTGCCCGAGTCAATGACAAAGTGACAGACTTTACCACCCACCGTGCAAGTTGACTGAAAGATGTTGTTACGCAGCCACGATTCCCCCACAGACTCTTGGGGCGCATAACACACCCTTCGGACCACCAGCAAAGGGCCCGTGTCCCCCTCAACTACTATTTCCTCCATCTCCTCACTACCATCATCGAACACAGCCTCCTGATCATAACCCTCAGGTGAGTCGTGAATGGCTCCATCAGGTTCTACAAACAGGGCCTTTCCAGGACGGTCTCCCTTCCTACAGTCAGCCATACGATGCCCTGGTTCCCCACACTTAAAACATTTATAGGTCGACGTTGTCAGTTTGATTGCTGCCGGCACTGCGGGTTGAGAAGGTACTGCACGAGTTGGTGGTGCAGCCCCCGCAGATGCTCGAGCAGTGCTACCTCAACTGCCTGCTAGTCTCCTGCCAAATCGTTTTTCTAACACCAAAGTCCTCTGATGGGCATCCGAAACAGAACACAAATCATACATCATTAACTCATCTTGAATCTGTTGACGTAAACCACCAACATATCTTGCAGTCTGCTGCTCCGTAGACTCTTCCGTAGACTCTGCTAAATCGTTTATGGCAGCAAGTTGATAGAACTCTTCGGTGTAATCATCAACAGAACGCGTGTTCTGGCGAAGATTCTGCAATCTCTGGTACATGATACGGGTATAGTTATGGGGAAGGAACTCCACCCGCATCTTCTTCTTCAGCTTTTCCCAATCGGTGATCTTGGACTTCCCGTTTCGACTCCTACTGATTTTCAGTTGCTGCCACCATGCAAAAGCTCTACCCTTGAATCTGGTCTCCACAAGAGGAACCCTCCTATCCACAGGAACCCCTTTGAAATCCATGATTTTGTCTATAGCGTTCAACCAATCCAGAAATTCCTTCGGTGACAAATTGCCCTGAAATTCTGGTAGGTCAATCTTGATACTTTTCTCCCACGAATGAGAGTCATGGGTTCTAGCCACGATCTCCCTATCCCTTCCCCGTTGATGGTAATGACCAGTAAAAGGTTTGGAACCTTCATCATCCGAAAAACCCTCCTCCTCCTGAGGATTAGGTCTAACAGGACGACGGCGAGTCGGATTCCCAACTTCTAGGGCCTCAAGGCGTTGCATGACTGCCTCGAGTGTCAACCCTATCTATTGAATTTCGTCCTCAATCCGAGCTTCTCGAGCGACTTCATCCCGCTCATAGACTTCGTCAAGAACAGCCGTACGGTTGCCTCGTCCACCCCAACCTCCAGCACGTCCTCTGGCAGCCATCTCAGGATTGGAACTTGCAGCTTTGATACCAACTGATGCAGCGCAACCTATGGAAACGAAACTGATCGTGCAATAGGAACACGAACAATAAGATCGACCCGGAGGTACTCCCTCCTTAAACGACCAAGATATGAGTATAACTCGTTTTTCTTTAATTCATAAACAACCAAATTCTGCCACTAGGCTTACAATGATACTTATAGGGCTAAAGCAACCCTAATCCAACTAGGAATCAAATAACAAACCCTAATCCAACTAGGAAACAAATTACGAAAGGATTTGACTTGCTAATCAAGTCGAAATCAAATAAATTACGAAAATGACCAAAAAGGAAAAATTCTAATTTGACTGGAAAATCAAATACTAGGAAGAATTATAAGGTTGCCAAAACAGACGGCAAATAAAACGGAATTTCGATGTCATTTGGGCCGCAGACGGGGCCGTAGCCGTTCTAGCCAAGTCTCAGCAACCTGGTCTGCATCATATATATATATATATATATATATATATATATATATATATATATATATATATATATAGGGAAATGCTAACGGATGCCATATTTGGGGCCCTGGAGTAAGCCCCGCAATATTTTTGTTGTTATCTGTTTTTCACGTGCCAAACATTCCGTTCCCTTCAATTCGCAATATTTTTGTTGTTTTGGCATCCAGTTAGTCTCTCTCCATTTCACAATATTATGAAAATTATCCCAATTGTGAACACCTAAAAAAAATCGAGCAAGCTAACACGAGTTATTAGTTTTTCCACACAAATCATAGTTAAAATTATATATGAAGGATACTTTCGTATTCTCTTCAACAAAAACAAACTCTTACAACCATATCCTTTTGTGTTTATCTTTTATGGTTGTATGCTTTTAGTTCAAATTTTTGTAACTTTTTGAAAAGAAATTTTAAAGATGTAATGTAAGGAGCTCAGTATTAGGAGCTTACTTCATGCCCCTCAAATGATAGGGACGACAGTTGCTTCAGCGGAGAGAAATTTTCTAAGTTGAAGGGGATACAAAATTACCTTTGTACTACCTCGCCACATGAGAGATTAAGTGAACTAACTATAAAATCGATCAAAAAAGAGTTTTTGAATAAATTAAAGGATAGTAATACAACTTGAATTGTTTTTAAAATTGTTTGTCATTTTATTTTTTATGAATTAATAGTAAGTGGGCAAACAAGATATGGTTGGGCTTGAGCAACCCAAATGTCAGGGCCGACCCTGTATATATATATACATACAAGGAAGGTCATAATTTCACCTAGGAAAATACAGCAACAACTTGCACTGCCCCCATGGACCAAAGCTATGAATCCTTAAAATGATTTGTCGAGATCTAAGCATAAAATTCCGAGTACAGATCGCCCTCACATTCAAAGGAGGAAAATATAGTGGGAAATCTTCCGAGTGCAGACTTAACATTCGAAGGAGGAACATAAAGTGGGAAATGTTCCAAGTGCAGACCTAACATTCAAAGAAGGAACATATATACAGAGGAAAAAATGCTACTATATATTGCACAATTTTTTTTTCTTAATACTGCACATTTTTATTTGAGTGTGTACAATATAAACCCTTTTGAATCAATTTGAATTTATAATATTCATATATAAATTCATGACAGTTTGTAGAGATTTGATAATTAATTTTAGGAAATTATGTCGAAATGTTATGTTATTAATTAAAGACTATTCAAGGGGTGAATATAGTAAACACCAAAATAAAGGTGTGCAACGTAGCTTAAGCTTTGTCCAAACATTCATAACATTTGCATGAAATTTACAACATTCGTTTAAAAACTCATAATATCAACACAAAAAATCATTACATACAAATGCTATGAATTCATAATTAATTTTGGGAATTTATGTCAAAATATTATGAATTAAAGACGATTCAAGGGGTGAATATCACCAAAACAAAGGACGTGCGATGTAGCTTTTCCTTGTCTCAAATAGATGTGTACACATACTCAGGGCCACAGCGTTAGGGCGAGTGCCTGACTTTGGGAGCAATCCCCTTGGTCAGAAGTTTGAATCCCCGGATGAGTACATGTGCTAAGTGGGGGGCGTGACTGGTGCGCCAGCTCTCTCTTTGATGTTTGGATTGTGCAGTGGATCCAATTAGTGGCTTGTTGTAGGGCTGTTCCAGTTATTAAAAAAAAAAAAGATGTTTTCTACACTCCCAATTGTGACATACATGGTGTAGAAACCCCACCCCATTTGTCGTTCTAACATGCCTTATCTTCTTTGTATTATCAATTTTTTATTTTAAATCACTGGTACAACTACCATACTAAGTTTTGCACAGCATTCCCTGTATCACCGCTTCTTGTATGTCAAAATTACCAAGGTTCTATCCATAGCATACTTGGTTTCTTGAGCATATTCCCAAATGTTTATTCGATACGTCCCTTTATGCATTCTAAAGTTGTCACCGCTTATGATTTTTTTTGAACGGTGAAAAAGAAATTTTATTGAGTCTAACGCTTATGATTGGCTAGTATTATTCGTTGTTAGTACTCTACCTCTTATTCTTCTGATTTGCAAACAAAATTAACATTTGGTATTTCATGAAAAAATTGCTATGCTAACCTCGCCACATATGATTGGCTAGTATTGTACGCTTGGAATACAATTTTGGACGTAATTCCGTTTTGTGTTCTTAGACTTTTTGTCTTGAAAATAGCAGCACTAACACACACATTTGTGTTACAACGAAAAGAACCATGCATGAAGTAGGAGCCCTAAAATGCGTTAACCCAGGCCATGTGCACCCTACTTTGATTACATTATATGTGCTGTTTTTCAAATTTATTTTTGTTATGACAATGCCTTAATTGAGTTCAAAAGTAGAAACAAACCTTTGTCCGGTCACCGGTGCACTTAAAAATCCTACATGTTTTTCTAACCAAAAAAAAAAATTCAAACTTTTCCCATTAATTTAAAGAACTTTTCAATGTATTTTTTTTTCCAAAATTGCATTATTTTTAAGTTCTCATTTTGCAGACCAATACAATTACAATTACTACGATATGTTTACCTACAATTATGAAAGCATACAATCTTATGTGCATCTCCTCCATTATCAAAGGAACATGATCGTTCAAAAAATACTATTGCCAGAAAAATAACAATTTTTCCAAAAGCTCTTGGTTAGGTTAAATGGTGGATTATTCAAAATTATATTGGGTGGACGATTCTATATAAATTTCAAAATTTCTAGAATAAAACTACTATATGACCCTAATCTAAGAGAAATGCTAACGGGTGTCATAGTGTACTTTAACGTACAAGTGTATTTTTAATTTTTTTTTTGTACAAGTGTAACCCACAAAAGTGTACTTTTTATACCTTTAACGGGTGCGCTATGGCACCCGTTAGCATGACCCTAATTCTAATAACTATTTGAAACGTGAGTAGGGCGTTCACCTAGTCTCATCTGCCCTTCAGTCCGCTCTTGAAAACAAACCAACACTGGAAAATAAAACAGGCAAAAAAACATGTGCTCTAAATATGACATCGTCTCCACCGTCCAATAGATTCCTTGGAGTAACTCATGCATTAATTTTTTAACTGCACAGATAGACTGGTAGTTCTCGACGTTATCCTTTGCCATGCACTCCACTCCTATATAAACCCAAGATTGTAAGCACCAAAAAAATCACAAGACTACTACTACCTCCTTCCTCTTCAATAACATTTGCTTAGTTTTTGCGAAATCATCAATGGCGGCTCTAGGCAATGGCTACGCCAATGGAAATGGAAATCTCTTGGCAACTGTTGGCAAGGGCGCCGTTCCTTCACTCCATCGTTCTGCTTTCCCTCATGATTTTGTCTTTGGCGCAGCATCAGCTGCGTATCAAGTACTCCCTCTATCTCATATTTTGTGTCTTTCATCAAAATTTAATATTTTCATTTGCCCATGCTGTATCTATTTTTTTTATAACAAAGAAATTAATATTTCACTAATAGTAACCAAGAAATTAATATTTTTGCACAATATAATCGCACATGATTAATATAACCACTACACCGGCACCGCGCGGCCCCATGAATCTATAGTTTCGACCAACCACTACTCCCCAAACCATTTGCCACTACTCTCACAACATTGTTGGTGTGGATTTATATAATTTCTTTCTTTTCTGATCAAATGAAAAAAAAAAAAAAAAACGGTTTTGAATTAAAATGAATAAACCAGTGGTGTTATCGTCTATTTCTGCGCATTATCTGAGAAATTTTTTAATAAGAGATTTTGTGGCAATGGTGTTATTGTGGGGACCATTGCCACAAAATATTACAAAATTATCTGTCAGAATATCATCTCACAAATATTGTGGACTGGAGTAATGAGTTTTTGCATGGAACACAATTCTCAACAGCATGTGTACGTAATCTAAGTATCTAACTGCATGCTCCTTTTAATCAATGTACAATTGAAAAGAGAACAAAAAAGGAACAGCTGGGATCACACTTCTGATTTCGCTTCTGTCCCAGTGTGACTTGTTGGCTTGAATTATCCTTGATGTTTGTTGGTTATTGGAGGAAATTGGTAACTAAAAGCTAGCAATTTAGTGCCGTAATTGCTCTCGGTGAAAACACTGATTTTTTCATTCCTCTTCCAGAGAATTCGTTACGTGGGTATTTATACTTGCAACTTTGGACTTGGGCGGGCCTCATCGAGAATTTTACATTAACGGGTCTAGTTATCTTTAGCTTCCTTGACTTTGATAGCAAAGTTATTCTTTCCCCTTATTTTTGTCCTAAGGCTTTTGTCTTGGGCCAAAAAAAGCCAACTCTTTTCTTCCTTTGTTTGACGGTTTCCTATCACGAGCTCGAGTTGCTACCTTGGACTATTACTAAAAGAGCAGGCAGATAGTGTAAACTTTAATCAATCCCTCTCTCGCCAAGTCTAGTTGACTGTCAGTTCACTTCCCTTGCTTGTCATGATCAATTAATGGTTTGCATTCGGCGTTTTTTTTCTAGTATGAAGGCGCTGCAAGGGAAGGGGGTCGTGGCCCAAGTATTTGGGATGATTTCGCCCAGAGATGGCCTGGTAATCTCTCTCTCTCTCTCTCTCTCTCTCTCTCTCTCTCTCTCAGAATGGTTGGATCTTACTTGTGTCCAACCTACACCTATGTAGCCGATCAATCATATATACACACACATTTCCTTTTTCATCTTTATAGACATTGGGCGTTTATGATATGGCAGGTAGGATCGCTGATGCAAGTAACGGAAATGTGGCGATTGATTTTTATAATAATTTTAAGGTAAATATTTTCAAATTTGATAGGTGGTCTACACAATTCAAAAAATTAGTCATACGATTAAATTAGTGATGGAAATACCATTTTTATTTGATCACCTTTTGGTTTTGGAATATATGGAATCGTAGGATGATGTGAAGATCATGAAGAGAATGGGTTTGGAGGCCTTTAGATTCTCAATCTCATGGTCCAGAATTTTGCCTTGTAAGATTTGTATTTTACCTTCTGCTGGATTTATGTACTGAACTGATACTTTAGTTTTCAATCTCTCTGATGTATAATGCATGTCAGGTGGACACCTAAACCAGGGTATAAACAAGGAAGGGATCCGGTTTTACAATGAACTAATTGACGAGCTTCTGGCAAATGGTTATGACTTAACTATTGGTTAAAATACGAATAGTAATTAATTTACGTTTTCATCTAATTGCAAAGAAATTGGTACAGGTATAACACCATATGCGACTCTATTCCATTGGGATGTTCCCCAAGCTTTGGAAGCTGCCTATGGTGGTTTTCTAAGTTCTCAAATTGTGTAAGTGAATCAGATTTTATTTAATTATCCACCTGATAGACATGAGGTTGATAGAACAATACTGTAATAAACATTATTATCTGAACCAATTAAATGAGCTATGGTGGTCTAAATATTAGGGCCGACTTTGCTGACTTCGCGGATCTTTGCTTCTGGGAGTTTGGTGATCGAGTGAAACATTGGATCACGCTAAATGAGCCATGGAGCTTCTGTTCGGCTGGGTATGTGACTGGTACGGATGCACCAGGTCGAGGAACTACTGCCACAACAATTAAGTCTCCGACAGTGGATAGTAGTACATGGAGTTTCCTAATGTCGCATCGATCTTATTCAAGTACTCCAACAGAAGCAATTGATAACGGGAATCCAGCTACAGAACCTTACATTGTCGCGCACAACCTTCTTCTTTCCCATGCAGCTGCAGTAGAAATCTATCGAAATAACTATCAGGTTCAGTTTTACATTAGGTTCCCATACTAGCTAGTCTTAATAATTCCTATGAGATTTGACTCGATATTAAAGATTTCCAGTGTTTCTGATGATTTGAATATGGGAACATGTTTGATCAATAGGATTGCCAAAAGGGGAAGATTGGAATTACTAATGTGGTCAACTGGATGGTGCCTTACACTGATTCAAAAACTGATATCGAAGCTACTGAACGAGCACTAGATTTCATGTTTGGTTGGTGAGTACCTAAGAATTTTGAAAATGCAATTTTAATAAAGGAATGGCTGATTCTGGCTTATTTGTGGGAAGTTGAATGAATCATTTAAAAGCTACCCTTTTCGACCTATGAATTTAAAAAAATATTCTAATAAGGAAAAGCACAAAAAATCATCTTCAGTTCAACATCTTTCCCAATTATACCCCTGAATAAACCCTGGCTGCCATACAAACCCAATCGTGGATTTCATCACCATCTTAACACAAATTTCCTTCTGTCACTTCGATTTCTATTACCAAATCACTGCCACCACATATCCATTCCAGTGCTTACCATCCCCCAAGCCATGGCTGCCATTGAAGTACTGCAGAGAGACAAAGTAGAGAGAAGGGGGAGCCCCCCGATTTTTCGTACTTTCTATTTACTGGAGACATAATAAATTACTCTTTGTATTTGATATTAATTGTATCTATTGCACTTCAACATAGAAAACCGAATGGATGAAGATAGCATTGTTGTAGCCGAGAGAACTTCTTGATAGCATTAACAATTTACAAGACTAACCTCCAAAGCCTTCTGTTAGTTTTGTTTTTATTTTAAATGCACCCTAGTTTAATGCAATCTTTTAATTAGATTGTGTTCACAGTCTGATATAGGAATTTATTATTACTTGATGTCGTGTTTCAGGTTTGTGGATCCTGTGGTAAATGGTCATTATCCGCATTCCATGAGAAAATATGTAGGGTCCCGACTACCCGAATTCTCAGAAATAGAATCTGAGAAATTGAGAGGATCATATGATTTTCTGGGAGTGAATTACTATACGGCCAAGTATGTTTCAGATGCATCAAACACTAACGTTGAAACTTTAAGCTACACCACTGATCCTAAGGTTAAGTACACAAGTAAGCCCAAAATTATTCTCTCTGTAAGTTGTTATTCAATCACTAAACTTAATTTCGATACTTTTACTAAGGTGGGTGTGATTATTTTCCTAGGTGTTCGGAATGGGGTTCCTATTGGTCCACAGGTCAGGCATCTTTAACTTCAATCAAATTGTATATTAAATATTAAGAAACTTAAATCTAAATAGTTGTGTTCATGCATATATATATATATTTTTTCAATTTGATGTTATTTGGAAATTTTTATGCCAATATTTCAGAGGGTGAATACACTTCTCTCACCAAAATAGGACTGTGCTAATACACTTCAATTAGTAAACAAATGTTTAGTAATGAAAGATAGCTTTTGATTGTAATGTTGCAGGCTACTTGTGAATGGATTTATGTGTACCCACAAGGAATATACGATCTCATGGTGTACATAAAGAGAAAGTACAAAAACCCGTCTATTTATATCACAGAGAATGGTAAGTGATTAATCCCTTATGTTTCTCTTTTTGTCTTTTAAATAGTGGAGAAATGGTATTTCGATCCAGTGCGGTTAATCCCTTATGTATTTTAATTAGTCGTTAACAGTTTATATTGACCACCACCTATTTTTCTCATGAATTATATGATCTGATCATTGGTGTACTCAATGGGCAATGTAAGACAAACGGTTGACAAAATATGGTTCATATGGGTATAATCCAAAATATTCTTCCATTTTGCACAGGGCTGGGGGATGCAGATAACACAAAACAAAGATTTACAGAAGCAAGAGTGGATGAAATGAGGAAAAATTACCACATTGATCATCTCCGGTACCTTTCGGAAGCAATTGAGTACGTACATGAATGACTTTGTCTTTCTGTCTCTCCCTAAGAAACTTTCGATTATTAGCGAGAGAATATACATTTGTCTTACTATTGGATTTATTTTTTAAGACATGCTAACGAGCACACTAAAAAACTACTTATTTCATATCTTGTTTTGGCAGAGACGGTGTTAAGGTGAAAGGTTACTTTGTGTGGTCACTGTTTGACAACTACGAATGGGCTGCTGGTTACACTAATCGATTCGGACTGATCTTTATCGAGTTCAGGGATGGAAATCTGACAAGGTATCCAAAAGGATCAGGCATATGGTACATGAACTTCCTCAAGGATAAAGATACCAAAGCCCCCAAAAAACTTGTTGCTCCCACCAAATGAATAATTATTCTTCTCTGGTGTTGATTTTATTTTCTATTTCGAGGCTGTCTTTGAGATGAACTGAGTTTAATAATTTCTACTTTCGTGTGTTGTGTATCTGAAATAAGTGAAGGGGAAGGTGTTCCACCTTCAGAAAACTTAAGTAATGTTATTAATAATTGAGGGAAGGCCACCCCTCGTTGTGTGGCCCGTTTTATTTCCTTCAATTGCATGTAATCTTATAATAAATTGCCTCGGTTAATTGTCGTAAAATTAGCTTGAACACTTTTCCTATGGTTTTATTTATCTACCAAAAAAAAAAAAACAGAGAAAGAAATGCATTCAAACACGTGTCCCATTCGAAAGCGCTCTCTCCCTCTTGCTCTCGAGTGCTCATAAGTTCACTAGAGAGAGTGGGCAAACAAGATCGATGCTTGTGCAATTAATTTGATTTGATTGTTTATAAAAAGTTTTATGTAAATTTTGTTCACATAATTATGCAGGGAAAGATCTGATTCATAATGCCATTTCTGCATTTCAATTACTTGTGGCTTTATGCTTTTTTATTCTTGGATTTACTTTTTTTTGTTTTGTTTTTTGCCACGGTCTCCATTTTCATATAAACTGAGCGGTGCTTTGGAAGTAGGAATCTGTTTTTGAATACGTGAAATGGAATTTTTTTTTTTTTTATCGGAAGAAAAATTTATTAATTTTTATAAAAGACCCTGACCCATGCATACTACTAAAAAATTTTGGTGTGCCCCAAATTTTGGTATTTTTTGGAGTGCCCTAGGCCCAGGCCTTTTGGGCCTTGGGCCTGGGCCGGCCTTGTATATATCCTTCAATATGGATCTCAAAAAATGTCACATGAATCTTGTTTGATAGATTTCAATTAATTTTATTATACAAAATTTTCAAAATCATGAAAAATATTATATGTTGAAATATATTGTCAATTTAAGAATAATATGACTATAAAAAACTGTCAAATCAATTAGTACTTTTTAGGGGTTGAATTGAAAGTTTGGTATGTTTTAATGGTTATTTATAGAAAGTGGACACTTGTTTTGGGACATCCCAAAATTGAAAGGTGGACATTTAAAATAGGACGGAGGGAGTATTAAAAGAAAAAAGTTCCTTTTGGCTCATATGTTATGATTTTTTTATATTCATTTTATCATGGTTATTTTGTTGAGACAAACCAACATTCTACAAAATAATTACGAAAAGATTTTGATTAAGACAAAAATCACCCCCCGAACTTTCAAAATTATCAATTGCACTCCTGAACTATTGCTCCGTTATCAATTACACTCCTACTGTCTCTATCCATCACTTTGCTAACGGAACATGCTGAGGTGGCACTAACAGAGAGATAAAACGTCAGAATTCGGAAAAAAAAAATGTAGATCTGAAAAGATAAAAAAAAAAAACTAAAAAAGCTCTCTCTCCTCCCTTGCCTCCTCCCTTCTCTCTCCTCTCTACCCACACATCACGCCGTTAAGCACAATCCCATCATACTGCCGTCGCCCCCCCCCCCCCCCCCCCCCCGCGAACAATCAAAAGAAAGATCATGCTTCCGAGGGACTCCCCCCCCCCCCCCCCCCCCGCGAACAATCAAAAGAACGATCATGCTTCCGAGGGACTCCCCGCAAAGAAACGAAGGTAGCAACGACAAGTGACGAGCATAACGAGTTGGAGAACATGACGTAGTCGTAGACGATGGGGTTGGCGTCGGGGATGTGGTTAGATAAGCCGTCGGAGAAGCTGTAGCCTTGGTGGTCAATTGTGCACGTGGCAAATCCCGATTTGGCCAAAAGAGTGGACGACGGCAACAGAGTGGCATTCGTAGAACTCGGACGGAGTAAGTGAGCCGAATGGGCTAGTCGGCGGCTCATGATGGCAGTACGATGGGTTGTGGATTGAGATGACTAATAACAGGAGCCAGTAAAAACAGAGAAGTGATCAATATCATGAGGGAACCAAACTGAAATGGCCGGAGCAATGGTGAATAATCCGATCCAAGTTTGGTTTTTGGAAGAAGGGGATGAGGTGGGAAAGCCTCTGGAATTCCAGAGAGAAGCGATAATGGCGCCATAAACGACATCGGAAATGGGTGTGGTTGTCATAGACCGAGGAGAGGCGGTGGGTAGGGAGGAGAGAGAAGAGGGGAGACAATGGAGGAGAGAGAGACTTTTTAGTTTTTTTTTTTCAAATTTGGATTTTTTTTTAATTCTAACGTTTTATCTCTCCGTTAGTGTTCACCTCAGCATTTTCCGTTAGCAAAGTGACGGATTGAGACGGTAGGAGTGTAATTGATAACGGAACAATAGTTCAGGAGTGCAATTGATAATTTTGAAAGTTTGGGGGGTGATGAGACATTGAAGTCAAAGTATGAGGGGGGTTTTTTAATTTTTCCCAGACAAAAATCCAACAAAATTGCTAAAGCTGAAACACCCCTTACTTTGAAAAGCCTTCTCTTGACGCACTTATAACCAGCATATATAATCGACAATATTTTATACGTAATCTATGTATACGGAAAAAACCTATCATTTTCCTGTGTAATTGAGCACATCAAACCATTTATGGACTCTCAAAGTTCCTTTGCACTTCACTAAGACTTTCAATGCGAAACATCATCCCATCAATATTGGAAAACTCGATCCTCTTTTTTTTTTTTCAAAAAAAAAAGTCTTCTTCTTTTTTTTTGGTAAAATAATGATATTATAAAGAACTAAAGATAAGTAGTCTTGGGATGTTTAACCCTTACAGAGTCATCAATTAATTCTTGCAACAGGAATAAAAGAGGTTCTGTTACACTAACACAATGAAAATTACATAAATTAAACGAGTTCTTGGCGAGCAAGTCAGCACTTCGGTTAGCTTCTCTTCCAACATGGCGGATAGTTGCTCCACTACTCTCCAAAAGTCGTCCAGTTTTCAAAGTCTTCAAGATCACTTGCAAAATAAGACACCGTTATCGTATGTTTGGACCTTTACACTTGCCTTTCCTTAAATGTTTTTTGCCTTTCTGTAAATTGGTCCTTAAAAATTTTAGGCAATTTCACTTACGTTTATGTAGGCCTCAAGAATGCATATCGGATTCCCATACAAATATTACAACTAATTAAACTACACTTTTAGCTTCTGAGTGAAAGAATGTAGCATGACTAATAAAAGTAAAGGATAGAATGTTTACAAGATAAGATATCTGGGAAAGAAACATAGTCCACAAAAATTTAGAAAAGAGGACAACACCGGCCTTAAAATTATTTTTCCTACGTGGAAACCTAAGCCGCGATGGATAAGGCTACCAAAACTTTTCAACAGATTTGCGGAGACCTAAAATCCAGAAACAAAACAAACCTACCAGTCAAAGAAGGAACCTTTAATACTACATGCAGTCTTAAATGTAAGTTTTCGTTCCCAAGGTTTTTGTAGAAGGGGAAAATCTGGGTATGCTATTTCCACGCCTCTATGAGATCAACAATATGCACTCTTCGCCGAAACCCTAGCACTGCAAGACAATAAACGGATAGAGCACCTTTGCCTCTCGTCGGCAAAGGCCCTCCGATGCTTAAGTCAGTATCACGTACTAGGAGGAAACCAAAAAACAAGTAAAGCATGTAAACACGAATTACCACGTACCTTTCTTCATGGGTATTGCACCTTATTTATAGATGCGGGGTGCTTGTTGTCCGAAGATCCTATTCACATTAGGAGTCATTTCCTATACGGGACTCGTTCCATATAGAAACACAATCTTTATTCTACAAGGATTCCTCTCACGTTAGGAATCCTTGCCATTATCGGAATCCTCTCACGTTAGGAATCCTTGCCATTATCGGAATCCTCTCTAAGTTAGGAGTCCTTTCTCTTATGAGATTCGTCTCATATGGCAATACAATCAGAATTCCTTTCTTGCCAGGGTTCTGTATCCATATTGGGTTTCTTGCCCAATATGGAAGCTTAATGACAATCCCTTAATTCTCAGGATTTAACCCTTATCACGTAAGAGGCTATTCTAGATCCCTCTAAAATGACCTGCTACCTTATCACGTACGTAGGCGGTTAGCTCGGCAATATACTTGCATATTCTTATATACTGTTGCCAACCAGATACATAGCTCGGCACTGGCCTCGTGCACCTTCTCATGGTGCTGCCACCATCTCGTGGTGCTATCCTGGCTGCACATTTGACCTACCCTGCTCGGCCATAACCTTAGGCACCTTTTTGTGGTCTCCCTGAACTGAGCCACCCTCACGTGGTGTCCAGGCTAAACACGTGTTTCGTACGTGCTTGGGTATTTTCCTATGTAACTGGATTCTTCCCTCTCCAATTTTAATAGGGCTATAGGGTCGCGTAATGTTGACGCACACCGACTCACAATAAAACAGTATCAAGAGTTTATATATGATGGATATATGTTATAAATGTTATCAGAAGATGGAAAATATGCCCCTGGGGCATATGAAATTCTTGTGTGAAATTCTTGTAACAGTAGTTTTTAATTGGGTCTTGTTAAAATATGCCCCTGGGGCATATGATACAAGTGCATTAACTCCTCTATTTATCACCGCTATCATAGGCAATGTAAGGGTAAAACTGCAGTCATAGATTACACTTTTTCTGAAACCTAACTTACTGATTAATGGACGAAAATGCCCTAGTTTAAAATCTTAGCGTGTAGAATTAAAATACCCACCACATATATGCACCCAGATACTTAACCCAGTTCAATTTTTTACTGTGTATATATCATACGTAATATGATTACTATATACATAATCGGGGCGGTTCCATGGACACAACGAATAACACAACATTTGACACAACAATAATCGGAGCCTCACGCTTATAATCGGACCCGTTCAAGTTGTTTAAAATATGTTTTTAAGATTACCTGTAAAAAATCAACTCATTTGGATATCGGTAAAGGCTTGATCGGTTCATTCAAATTTATCCTGTAAAATCTGGCAGGAATCAACTAAATGAACTGATCAAGCCCTTACCGATATCCAAATGAGTTAATTTTTTACAGATAATCTTAAAAACATATGTTAGATAAATTGAGTGGCTCCGATCATTCTCGTGGGGTTCAAAAAAAAGAATTTGTGTCAAATGTTGTGTTATTCGTTGTGTTAACGGAACCGCCCCCATACATAATTAGTATAGATATTTTTCAAAATTTGATTTGATCTAGTCAAAGATTAAGTTATTTTGCATTATAATGTAATTTTTTTAATTTCTTTCAAAGACAGAACCAAACACACACACAAGCATAGCAATTGTCAACACAAAAAAAAAGTACTCCCTCGGTCTCTTTTAAATGTACCCTTTGAGAAACGTATTTTCTTAGATGTAAATATCTCCATAGTTCATATTTAAATATTTTTTCACTAAAAAATTACAAAAATTAAATGGGTAGACATTTATTCTGGACGTTTGAAAATGCACGTATTTTTATAGTGAAAACTTAAAAATTGACAGATGGAGTAATATCTATATATTTTTTAATGTAAAACAAAACCTACACGATTTATTGAGGATTACTCTTTTTTCAGGAAAATACTTCTCTTAAGTAAGGCCCTCTCTAACTAAAATCTTGTTCCGCCATTACTATAGGCTCCCTTTTCTCTTTTCTTCTTTCTTTATTGCAGTAGTTCTGCTCGTGAGAGTTTTTTTTTTTTCTTGTTTTTATTTGCTATGAACTCCAACTTGAGGTAATTGTTAAGAAACGGTATCAAACAAAAAAGAAAAGGGTGATGGATCGGGAATTAAGGCAAATGAAAGGAGAATGCTGGGAAAGAAGAAGAGGGTGATTTGTTATGCAACACGCACTACAAGAAATTTGAGATACCCCAGCGGCCAAAAGTGTTGGCAAAGGTGCCTAAAAACACTGCTATAGACCTGTGAGGTCTATACCAGCGCTTGAAAAAACCGCAGGCGTCTACCCGCTACTGTATCCCTTTACCAGCGCTTTACGGCAAGCGTTGGTACAACATTTATTTTACCAGCGCTTTTGCAACCGCTGGTATAGACTAAGTTTTACCAGTGCTTTAAAAGCGCTGGAGTAGACTCAATTTCACCAACGCTTTTAGCCGCTGGTGTAGATAGCTAAAAACGCTGTTACAAGGTTTTTTTTATTTTTATTTTTAAAATGATTAATAATTACATTAGTCACCCATACACCTGTTCAAAAAAATTTTTTAGCAAGAACTAAAAAATAAGAAAAAATAACAGAATTCATTTTTCATTGAAAAAACTACTAATTCATACAAAATTCCACAAGTAGATCGAAGACATGTTCCATAACGTTGTCAACATACAAAAGTAGATCAAATGTTCATTATGGTGGGGAAATACCATATTTCAAAAGTCCGAAGGCTAAACTAAGTGGGAAAAAAAAAAAGCTACAAAAAATTCACGATGCCATCCTTGATCTTCATGAAAGAGTTTTCCAAAATGACGGGTTGAAATCACGCTTTTGGCTAGACCGTCCTATTACCTGCAATGGAAATGATGAAAAATAAGAACCAAGTTAATTTATCTTCTAACTCCCATGCCATTTGGAAAAACACAACATAAGTATATAGAGAAGCCTATAGCAAATAACTTTATTCGAATAGCAATCAGAGTGGTGGGCTAGGATTGATATGAAGCAATATTTCAATTCACAAGGAAAGACATTCATGGCCTAGATTGACAAAGTAGATTTGAACCGAAATTGAAACAGAACCCGAAATGCACACATCTATAAGACAACAAAAATTCAAGTGCAAAGGCTAATTAAACAACCCCACATAGAAGTGAAGGATAAACAAGAAAGACATTAGCTGGCTAGAATTCGAACCAGAATCTATCAAGAGAAACCAAAACAATTATACGTGCTAAAGAAATCAGAACAGCCAATAGCCTACACAAGGATCAAACTTGCACAAAAAGAGTCGATAGCTTGACAAATCGGAAAAGTCGATAAACATATGTTCTAGTTTGACAAATCAGGGAACCAACCCATGATGAGTACTGGTCATGTTTTCCTTCGTGAAAATAAACTATTTAGCACACTAGTTTGACATCTGCAGTGAAGCTGCTGTGTTTTGCAGAAAAATAATTCGGTCACACTGCTTGATTCTTCACTAGAAGAGAAGCTATCACAATATAGTGCAAGTTATTGATAATGCTATTGCCATTGGCTAATATATATAAGTATTTAATCCTTATGTTGATTACCCATGAGGTTTCCAGAAACAAAGACAGATATTAAGTATTCACCAATTTAATACAGTATAGGGCTGGATCGACACCTGCAGTGTGTATTCAACAATTTTAATTTAATTTTGATTTGCAGGCTGTAAAATGCAGGTAGGTCAGGATCCTCGGTTTTAATGAACATAATCATAGGAGTTTGATACACACTGCGCTTTACTTTCCATATAACCTAAATTCCCGACCCACAACGAACAAAGTTGAGGATCGTGAAATTGAATCAATGTTCTACGTTCAAAGTAGGAGGGGTAAGATGCAAAAGTCAGACAAAGGATTCTCTAAGCCATTTAATCGAACACCTGGCAGACCACATTATTGTTTGGAACCACAAGAATAACGTCTACAATGCGGAAAGGATGGGAATTGTAGAAGAGCACCAACGGGGAATTTGTTGCAGAAATTAAAGAATCATGGTCTCTCTATTTGTCACACCAATGCCACAAATCTCCAGCTATAGAACAAAAAAATTGGTAGATTGGAACAAATCTAAAACAAAAATTGTACATGCAAAGCCGAAACTAGGCCGAAACTAGTGCTCGAGTTTTACAAAAACAAGATCCATATGAGGAGTGATAATGTTCACATCAATTTCAAACCCAAAACAAGCATTAAAAAAATATAAAATCTGATGCAGCTATGGAGTGATAATCCGAGAGAGAGAGTCAATCGATGTACCTTAGCTATGGAGATTTAACCCACGTAGCAAAGGAGAGAGAGAATGTGTGTGTCGAATAACCAGTTGAGGGATTCATACAGCAGAGCCAAAATTCGTACATCTAGAACATTCAAACCCGAAAAATAAAATTTGTACACAGCAAAAGAGCAAACGAGCGATAATGTCAGAGAGAGAGAGAGAGAGAGAGAGAGAGAGAGAGAGAGAGAGAGAGAGAGAGAGAGAGACATACCTCCTAGCTATGGAGTTTTCAAAAAATTGTAGCAAATGATTGAGCAAGAGAAAGGCGGAGAGATCTAGTACTGGAGACCGACAGACGAAGGAGCGTAAATTGGGGAATTTTGGGGATTTCAATATTTGGGGGAATTTTCAGCGCCAAACAATTGGTGGGGTGGATTTATTGGTCTATGCCAACGCCCTAATAAGTTGGGCCGCTGGGAAATTCAGAAATCTTGGGTCTATTGCAATGCCCTATACTGGGCCGCTGGTAGCTTCACAATACCCGATGGTAATGGTCCGTTTCTAGCAATGGTCTTCCAGGCGCTGGTATAGACCTTCAATTCCAGCGTTTTCTTGAGCCGCTGGTAGCAAAAGCGCTGGAAGAAATCAGATTTCTTGTAGTGACGTTTTGGAAGATCAGTATGAATTATTTCTTAATTCAATTTTAATTGTTGTTGCTTGATGCAATTTATAATTTATTGAATGAAGATAATGGTGGGGAAATATTAATTTTTTTTATTTCGCAAAACACATTTGATCACGGTTTTATAAGAAACTGAGATCTTTTGGGTAAAGGAAATATCATGGTTTTAATGAAAACTGAGATGATTACTCTCTAAACAATCACGGTTCTTTAGGCAAAACAGAGATGTTAAGTTGTTAAAGATCACGGTTATTTTTGTTTAAATCACAGTTTTTCACGAGTTTTCATCATGGTCTTGAACCGTGATTGAAAGATGCGGACTTTTAATCACACTAGATTAGATCACGGTTTTTCAACCGTGATTAAAAGTAAAAGATCACACCAAAAGACCGTGATCTTTGTACCTTTTTGTAGTAGTGGTTGCATTGTTTATATTAAGAGTCTTGAAAAAAAAAGAGAAAATTGAAAAAAATTAAAATTTTTTTTTGGTGAATCAAGGAAATAGGATACTTGTGTGTGCTTACTCTTAATTGATGGCTTCTAATTAGTGCTATGATGTCTGTTGTGTGAGATGGAGTCATGATACGATTTCATGGATAGACTTAAGCTTGTGAACATGACATTAAAGGGATACACTTGGTTAAGCCGTATTACATATAGTTAGATAGCGTATGCTCACTTGAATTCATGTTGTTTCACGCACACTATCCCACTTGAGCATTCACTGGCTTCGAAATTGGTTCACGTGTCATTGATCCCTCAGTGTGAATTAACTTGTCTGTGAAATATTTGGAGCCCCTTTCCTTGTAAAAAAAAAAAAAGATAATGCATGCTTTATTGTTAATGTTTATCCGGGCGTTCATTGAGTAACCGGGCAATCAGGGTTTTCTCCCACCGTATTGTTCGCGTCAAAAGATGGATAGACCTTGTGAAGGCATTGTCGAATGTGGTTAGCTTGGACCTCACTATAAAGCCTTTTTTACTCGAGCAATTAAGTCTGAGGGGTCTCTCAAAACCTGGCGCCCTAAGGCCATTTGGCTTGGGGATGGCAGACCTAACACTCGCTAAAGGGGTCAACTAGAAAGCCCGAGAGGTCTGGGCATTGCACGACCACATAAAAAACAAAAAAAAAGAAAAGATTCATTCAAATAAAGGGAAGGGGTGTGCTTAAAGAAATACCGAGCTATCAATGGTGTGTGAACTGTTTTCAAAATTGGTGAATTTCTTTGTGAGGTTTCTTTTCACACGCATGCCATGTGAGAATTCTCTATCCGACCGTAGGTGAGAGGATTGATTTTTGTGCTAAGTTTGGATATGAAGTTCACTTGCTTAACTCTTTCTATGAATGAAATATCTTGCCATTGACTTCCGTGGCAGACATTGTGGTACTATGTGTGGTGTCGGTTGGGTATGAGTCACATTTAAAGTATTCGATTCCTTTGTGTTTTGCGGGTGATCACTGCTGAAAACCCTCACGAGACTTCACTCGTCCTACCGAGGCCGCCTGGGGGTTTAAAAGACGTATCCATTTCATTTTGTTTCTGTTAGTTGCATTTATCTAGTTTACTCGGGACGAGTAAAGTTCAAGTTGGGGGGGGGGGGGGGGGGGTGTAATAAGCCCCAAATGTTGTATATATCCGGGCTTATCTCGTTCTTTGTGATCACACACAAAGGGAGGTTGGATCGACCCAACTTCACCAAAATTTCACCAGGGCCTTTTGGATCGATCCAAAAAAGGGTTGGATCGATCTAACTTTATCAATTCTTCAACATACCACTTTGGATCGATCCAAAGAAGGGTTGGATTGATCCAAACTCAATTCTGGCGATTTTTGACAGATTTTAGGTTGCTTTAATATCTTCCATTTATGGAAACTTTCCACTTATAGTATGTTTTTGGGATATTTAGCCAATGTAAAGGGCTTTTAGTATAAATACCCTCCTCTCTCCCTACTTCTTGGACTCTCCTTAGTTAGTTTTCTAGTTTAAGTAAAAACTCCATAGCTTGTTAAGTTTTATCTCTCTAGATTAATCAAGTAAGTCTTCATTTTCCTTTAATTTCTTGTTGTTTAATGTTGTGGCTACTCATTGGATCTCTATATAAATCAAGTTTGTTTACGTTTTTATCGGTAAAATTGTATTCTCTTTTTTCTAGTCATTTCCTTCTTAAACTCAAGTTAGTAATTGTTGTTTGTGATTTTCTCTAGAGTTATTGTTGTAGGTACACTTAAGATCTTCATTAGAAATCAGTTTTTATGTTTATAAATCATGTTTTGCATTTTCTTTAAAGTTCTAGTCTTATTTCTTGCTATGGTTTGCGAGTAGTTTACGTAGGCTTAGTCATGGGGTGATTAGCCTTGGGATTAATCCATCCATCTCATGTTAAGGCATACATTGCTTGTTTATCAAATATTTGGGGTTGCACTTTTATGTACCAAAGAGTGGGTTTGTTAATCTCTTTGATCACACGTAGCCAAGAGCTTGGCTACTTGACACGTGCAATGCTTTGGGCGATGTCAACCCATCCGTTTGCAAAATGTACAGAAAACCCCTAATCTTTGCTAAACACATTTTCTTGTAAATGGTTTTAAAATCTAAATCTTCCGTTCAGGGGCATTTAACGATGCCCCGAGCCGGTTATCAAGAGGGGATGGATTAGCCCAAGTCATGGTCGTTAAATACCCCTAGACTTTGCCTTAGTTTAATTTGTCATTTTTATTCTTCCGAATCATTCTCGAAGTCGAGAGAATTCCACCAAACAAACTCCAAAAGCAAAGTTTGCCGCTTTAAGGCTAAAAACCTACACTTGCAAGACACCGCTCACGCCGGGTGCATTTGGTCTCTGTGGATTCGACCCGGTCTTACCGGTTATTATGCTATGCGATACCTAGCCCTACGCTTGGGGCGACATCATCTACGATACAATCCAAGGTCGTAAGCAAATGTTGCATTTGCTAGATTCTTTGCTCAGATTATTTGATTAAGAGCACAGTTCCCAGATCATCAAATCGAAACAATTTGTCTTGACAATGCTGGAGAGTTCACATCTCAGGCATTTAATGATTACTGCATGTCAATTGGTATTGATGTTGAGCAGCCTGTTGCACACACTCATACCCAGATTGGTTTGACTGAATCTTTTATTAAAAGGCTTCAACTAATTGCTCGGCCATTGCTTATGAAAACAAAATTACCAGTTTCTGCTTCGGGACATGCTATTTTACATGCTGCATCTCTAATTCATTTTATACCAACTGCATATCATAAATATTCACCCACACAGCTTTTGTTCTTGGTCAACAACCGAATATCTCACACTTAAGAGTTTTTGGTTGTGCTGTGTATGTACCTATTGCACCGCCCCAATGTACTAAAATGGGTCCACAACGTAGGCTTGGTATCTATATTGGTTTTGATTCTCCGTTTATCATTAGATACCTTGAACCTCTAACAGGCGATGTGTTTAAGGCATGTTTTGAAGATTGTCATTTTGATGAATCAGTTTTCCCGCCATTAGGGGGAGATAAGTTGAAGCCAGAAGCTCGACGTGAAATTACTTGGAATGTTTCGGCATTATGTCTTCTTGATCCTCGTACAAATCAATGTGAACTAGAAGTTCAAAGGATCATTCATTTGCAAAGTATTACAAATCAGTTACCGGATGCATTTACTGATGCAAAGAAAGTAACTAAGTCTCATATACCAGCTGCTAATATCCTAGCAAGGATCGAAATTCCCACAGGACAAATTACTAGTACAACATCTAATGAATCTAAAGCATGCCAGAAGCATGGGAGACTTGTTGGTGCCAAAGATAAACTTCCCTAGAAGAGGAAAATCCAAGGCAAACAAACTGAAGTCCCATAAATAGTTGATACTCCTGATGGGATCAGGCTAATAAAAGTAAAAGTTCATGAAGAGGCTAAACCCCCGCAAATGAAAGAATGAATTTATCAATATTTCCTCATACTTCTGAATCTCCCGAAGAGAAATCTCCCGAAGAGTTATTTCCTGAAAAGGAACAGGTACCTGAGAATAATGAGATCTCAATACATTATATGAGTACTAGAGAAATGTTTGACATAAATAAAACCGTTGTCAACAACGCGTTTTCATTTAAGGTTGCTCTTGAAATTACTAGAAGTAATGATGAAAGTGAACCACAAACTATCGAAGAATGTCAACATAGAAATGATTGGCTAATGTGGAAAGGAGCAATTCAAGCAGAGTTAAATTCTCTTGCAAAGAGAGAAGTATTTGGACCTGTAGTTCAAACCCCTAAAGGAATATAACCTGTGGGATATAAGTGGGCGTTTGTGCAAAAGCGCAATGAGAAAAATGAAGTTGTGTGATATAAAGCACGACTTGTTGCACAAGGTTTCTCACAGAGACCTGGGATTGATTATGAGGAGACATACTCCCCTGTAATGAATGCTATCACATTCAGATTTTTTATTAGCTTAGTAGTTATAGAATGTCTAGACATGCATCTGATAGACATTGTGACAACATACTTGTATGGATCACTAGATGCTGACATATACATGAATGTCCCTGAAGGATATACTATGCCTGAAGCATGTAGTTCAAAACCCTGGAGTATTTATTCTCTTAAGATAAAAAAATCTTTATATGGGTTGAAACAATCTAGTCGTATGTGGTACAAATGCCTTAGCGACTACTTGTTAAAGGAAGGATATGAAAATGATCCTATTTGTCCATGTATTTTTACTAAGAAATCAAACTTTGATTTTGCAATTATTGCGGTTTATGTCGATGATTTAAATCTTGTGGGAACTCTGGAAGAGATCATAAAAATCGCCGAATATTTAAAGAAATAATTTGAGATGAAAGATCTTGGCAAAACAAAGTTTTGTCTCGGCCTGCAAATCGAGCATTTGACAACTGGAGTTCTTGTACACCAGTCAACATATACAAAAAAGGTCCTTAAGCAATTCTACATGGATAAAACACGTCCATTGAGTATTCCTATGGTTGTTCGATCACTTGATGTGAACAAAGATCCCTTTCGTCCCTAAAAAGAGGGAGAGAAAATTCTTGGTCCGGAAGTACCATATATGAGTGCCTCGGTGCACTTATGTACCTGGCAAATTGTACACGACCAAATATTGCATTTTCAGTCAACTTACTGTCTCGATATAGTTCATCTCCAACTCAACGGCATTGGAAAGGAATTAAACACATATTTCGTTATCTCCAAGGAATGGTTGATTTGGGTTTATTCTATTCAAATGGATTGAAGTCACAATTAATCGGATACGCAGATGCTGGATATTTATCTGATCCACATAAACCTCGGTCACAAACAGGATATGTGTTCACTTGTGGTGGTACTGCTATTTCATGGCATTCTGTGAAGCAGACGTTGACTGCTACTTCTTCTAATCATTCTGAAATTATCGCGATTCATGAAACAAGCCGTGAATGTATTTGGTTGAGATCTATGATACAACACATTCGGGAAAAATGTGGATTATCTTCAATCAAAGATAACCTGACCATATTATATGAAGACAATGCCGCATGTATCACGCAGATTAAAGGTGGTTATATCAAAGTAGACAGAACTAAGCATATTTCACCAAAAATTTTCTACACCCATGACCTCCAAAAAAGCAGTGATATTGATGTTAAACAGATACGTTCTAGCGACAATATGGCAGATTTATTCACCAAGGCATTACCAACCGCAACATTCAAAAAGCTGGTTAATGGTATTGGGATGCGCCGACTCAAAGACATATCATGCAAAGTTGAGGGGGAGTAATTGATGCTAAAAGATAAACGATTGTACTCTTTTTTCTTCGTCTAAGGTTTGTCCCACTGGGTTTTCCTTAGCAAGGTTTTAATGAGACACTACAACAAAAATAATAAACCGTGACGAAATTCTGGTGACGAAATTAATTTTTGTCTCCTATATGACTATTTTTGTCTCCTATATGACTAATTTGAGACGAAATTAATTTTGTCTCCTATATGACTATTTTGGTGTTGAAAATATTTTTTTCGTCACTAATATGTTCCATCCACATCTTTTTGGTGATGAAAATATTTCTTTCGTCACTAATATGTTCCCTCCACATCTTTTTGGTGACGAAAATATTTCTTTCGTCACTAATATGTTCCCTCCACATCTTTTTGGTGACGCAACCCAACCATAATTAAATTTCTAACTCTGAATAAGTTAGCTTCCTAAATTTCATCAGCCGTTACTAGAAACAGGACTATAGCGACGGTTTTATTAACCGTTAGTATTTTAACTTAACTCCACCAAAACTAATTTTCCTTATTTATTTAATCATTTTCTCGTAAAAATTTGCCTCGATCGGGTTTAGAAAGCTTCTTAATTATCGAGACACAATTTCATTAACAAAATTTTTTTTTTTTTGTCTGATCAATTGTGTAGTGATAGCTCCCCCGTTTTTAATAAAATTCTTTTTTGCCGATCAAAAAAAAATTGTGCCGCGATAGCTGATTAACTTTATTTTTTGTATGAAATTAATTATTTACTCTTTAATATGTAAAAGATAGATGGTTTCGATTGAAAAAAATGACTCAAGTGTGGGGTCGAGTCTTGCAATCTAAAAAAATGACCCGACGAACTTCGATTTTGGTGACAATGACGAGATGTGAAATGCCAACGGTTTAAATCGACGCTTGTAAATATGGAGTTTGTAATTATATTTAAAATATATATGTTAAATGTAATTTATAACAAACTATTAAACCAAATTAAAAAAAAACTGATTTGTATAGTATAAACAAGATTAAAAAAAGAAAATTTATAAAAAGGATTATGTTAAAAAAGAAAATTTATTAAAAATATGATATTAGTAGGTGTTTGTATAATGGGTGTTCAAATGGGGAGAATAAAACAATGGGCGTTTGTTAAAAAAGAAAATTTTTTCTTTCAAAAAGAAAAAAATATATATTTAAAAATATATTAGTTGGTGTTTGTATAATGGGTGTTCAAATGGGGAGTGTAAAACAATCGGAATAAAAAAAAATTTATTTGTATAGTATAAACTCGATTAAAAAATTTATTAAAAGGCTTTTGTTAAAAAAGAAAATTTTTTGTGTTAAAAAATAAAAAAAATTATTAAAGTAGTGATATTAGTAGGTGTTTGTATAATGGATGTTCAAATGGGGAGCATAAAACAATGGGAATAAAAAAAAAACTTATTTTTATAATATAAACTGGATTTAAAAAAATTATTAAAAGGCGTTTGTTAAAAAAGAAAATATTTTCTTTCAAAAAGAAAAAATATATATTTAAAAATATATTAGTTGGTGTTTGTATAATGGGTGTTCAAATGGGGAGTGTAAAACAATCGGAATAAAAAAAAAATTTATTTGTATAGTATAAACTCGATTAAAAAATTTATTAAAAGGCTTTTGTTAAAAAAGAAAATTTTTTGTGTTAAAAAAAAAAATTTATTAAAGTAGTGATATTGGTAGGTGTGTGTATAAGTATAAAATTTATAAAAGAAATGATATTAGTAGGGTTTTGTATAAGAATAATCCGGTTTGTATAGTATAAATATTAAAAAGGTGATTCTATAACACGATAGTTGGCCTGTCTCAGTTGGTTCGCGCTCGCCCGCGCACAAGGGAGGTCTCCGGTTCGATTCACAAGAGGAGCAAATTCTCAAATTTTCAGCTGCCATGCATGCCGCCACGGAGGCGCCACATCAGCGACACGCAGGCCACCACGGAGGTGCCACGCCAGCGCCACGGAGGCGCCACGCCAGCTGCCACGTAGGCCCCTTGCCAGCGGCCACGTCAGCGACCACATCAGCACCAAATCATCGCCACTTCATCAATTTCTGTTACGGTTAGTGACGAAAATTTTTGTCACCAAAATTTAGTATATGTGACGAAACAATAATTTCGTCACCCAATTTGTGTCACAGTTAGTGACGAAAAATTTCGTCACCAAAATTTAGTATAGGTGACGAAACAATAATTTCGTCACCAGGTGACTTTCGGAGACAACCTATAGGTGACAAAACTATTTTTCGTCACCAAGACTATCAGAGACAAAAACCATGCTTTTTGTGACGATTTCATTCGTCTCCAATGACCAAATTTCTTGTAGTGAGACAATCTATAGACAGTCTTCACCATGTACTTTTTTTCCTTCACCTAAGGTTTTTCCCATTGGGTTTTTCCTTGGTAAGGTTTTAATGAGACATAATTTTAGTTTTTGGTCATCCAAGGGGGAGTGTTATAAATGTTATCAGAAGAGGGATGACCATCTTGCTTTGTGTGGTAGTATTAAATGTGTTGGTTGTAATAGTAGAGCCTTTTGGCTATATATATGTATCGTCCAACAAATAGAAAAACACACAACAAGAGAGAAAGAAAAGGCAGAAAACAAAATACCACTCTGAATAATTTTTGAGTAGTCCAGAAGACTAACTTTCTTTCTATACATTTATGTTCAATATCTCATTTACTTTTCAGCTCTTATTATCCACAATTATAATAAAAACATCCAGAGTACTTGAAGAGGTCATGGTGGTCAGGTACCAAACAAATTCTCGCTCTTAATGGTATATCTGTGTGTAACGGTATCAGAGGGCTAGAAGGTCGACATATACATAGAAGCCGATATGCAATGTAGCAACCACGATTTAAAAATCTTTAAGTGTTTCAAGTAGGCACTTCAAAAATAAATAATCAAAAGCCTATTTTGCTACCCCATTCCGTAATTTGAAGCATAAGACTTGATAGGGTGTAGGGGGCTGAAAGTTAGCTATTCCGAAGGGGTTAGGGATGGCAATAGGGACATGTCAGGGCCTGAGGTTACTATCCCCGTCCCCGATCCCCAAACCCTTCCCTCGTCCCCATCCCCATCCCCGCCCTAAATGGGGAATGTGGATCCAAAGCAGGGACTCGGGGAGAATCGAATGACAAAAGAATAATAAAAAAAAAGCATAAAGTGCAAAAAAGAATAGAGGAAGTCACAGTAATTGCAATAGAGCATAAACTCTGGGCTATACTCTAGTACCAACTGAAAGCTCAAAGGCATAAAATAACATACGTAGTACTTCAACAAATTAATCAGCTTCTTCACTTAGCAGCTTATAAACATAGGGTATTCAGCTAGGGATACTCCAAACTCATCCAACATATATCAAAATTCCAGAATTCCATCCAAAATAAGAGCAAACTTCAAGTATCAAATTACAATCCACAGCCTAGTAAACAAAATCAAACACATGTAAATAGAATAGTACCATAACACAACAACATATCATGAAGTTAATTTCAAAGTACAGTAAGTTCCAAAGTATCAGCCTAGTGAGCAAAATTAGTGTTGTAATTCATAATTGATATACAAGAACAATAGGCAGTGGTAGAGCACTTACGTGCTTGACAAGTGGGGGGATATTGCAGGTGGGGATCTCATCTCCATTTAGGGTTCATTGAAATTAACAACATACAAGAACAGAGGGAGATAAGAGAGAGAGAGAGAGAGAGAGAGAGAGAACCTCGTGTACGACTGTAGTTTGAGATGAGAAAATGGGATGAGTCATTTATATCCGCCTCCAACCCGATTTCTGAAATTTTTCAAAAACCATCCCCATATCTTACCAGATCCCCGAACAGATCTCCAAGATGCTAATCCATTCCGAGCGGGGATCGGATTGGATTCGAACGAGTTGGAGGGAATTGTCATCCCATGGTAGTCAAGTACTAAACAAATTCTCGCTCTCAATGGTATATCCGTGTGTAATAGTATCATAGGGCTACAAGGTCGACACATAGAAGCCGATATGCAATGTAGCTGCCACTATTTAAAACTTTTAAAGCGTTTCCCGTTGGTACTTCAAAAATGTATAATCAAAAGCCTATTTTGCTACCCCATTTCGTAATTCAAATCATGAGACTTGATAGGGTGTAGTGGGCTGAACATTAAGCTATTCCGAAGTGATCTCTGGGTGCACCATCGTCGACCTAGAAACTTTCAAGGCATCTTGTCGAGAGGTGGTGATGCCGGAGGGACTGGTCAGTAGAGCTAGAAGACTAGTTGGACAGATGGCGGCTTAGCATACCAAAAAAGCCAAGTGGGCGCATTTGCTTGCACCATGTACCCAGGTACTCCCTCTTGACAAAGCAGCTCGACAAGCAATCACGCGTCGGTAGTCACGCTCCCCTCTCTACTAAAGGCAGTATGCGGCCAACTCGTCATTTGGGCCTATGTCGAGTAGTTCCATCATGCCGATCAGTATGGCTCAAATATGGTAAGGGCTCACTGAGCATGGCATGACACGTTAGACCAGTGGAAGACGTTTTCGTAACCGTTTGGATTCTTATATATGAAAAATGTTAATAGTGATGTTAGCCGAACAGTACGAGACACGTGTCAAAGGACGATAGGTTGCATGTGCTGGTAACCACCTCAACCAAACTGTTACCATGCGTGTTGGGCACGATGGTACTTGGAGGCCAAGTCAAGCTCTCCCCATAAAGAGTAAATAGTACAACCTGATAGAGGTATACACATACTTCTTGATAGGCGCGCAATATCTCAAGATATAAGCGCCTAAGTAGGGCGAATTAGCGCATTAGAGGCGCGATTTATTCCATTTTCCACTTGATGCGGTGTTGTCTTGTGTTTTTGGTATTTTTGGTTGTTTTGTAGGAAACAGGTCGGAGGAGCACGTAAAGTGGACACAAGGCGGTCGGGCATGCGGGGAACCGATGGGACCCAAGCAAGGACGACCAAAAGGCTGAAAAGTCAACTTAGAGGCACCGGTATCGATACATGGTTTCCCCTGTATCGATACCGAAGCACCATTTAGCGAACAGAATGTCTGGGTATCGATAAAGGTCTTTCCCTGTATCGATACCGAGGGCCCTAAAAGCAGCGGTTGACCTTTCCACGTGTTTTGACTTCGGGGGGAGATAAATACTCCGATTTTAGGTCGAATTAGGGTTCGAACTTTGTTAGTTTTTCATCTAGTTTTCGCAGCCGTTTTTCCTTCGGAGATTCTACTTTTCGGAGCTTATTTTCATTGAAGTTTTTGGCGTTTCGTTGGAGATTCAAGTATTGCTTGGTAACCTTCTGCTTTATTTACTTTAATCTCAGTTCGCGGGAGTTTGTCCGCGATCTGATTTCGAATCTCTTGTTTTAATTCATATTCAAGTATTACAGCATGTTTTATTTCAGAATTTTCTTGGTTGTTCTGTTCAATATGAGTGAGTAGTTTCATAAGTATGGTCGCGAGGTGATTAACATGCCGTGGCTAGGGACGGATTTGTTCTTACTCCGATTTTTACACTAATAATGGAAAAAGCAATTTTAGGTTATTTAAGCGCTTCCGTTGGACGAATCCGAGCTTCGTTGGAGCCCATGTAACGCGAGGAACGGGGGACCAAAACTTGTTCTTCGCTGTACATGGGCAACGGCGACCGCGAGGATTCGCATCTTTCGGGGTAACCTTTTCTCTCTAAAATCAACCGTTTTCTTGGAAACAACGAATGGAGCATGAAACGTCCGGACCTGGTCACCGTGTTATGAACCCTACGACCGTACTTCCTTTTAATTAATTTAATCAAAATCAGTTTTCTCTTAATTTAGTTAATTCACCAATCAAACCATAAAGGGTGGCTACCTAAGAGCCGTGTTTAAACTAGCATCCCGAGTTTTTAGTTGAGCACTTTCCACCTTCTCTGTGGATTCGATTCCGGTCTTACCGGGTATTGTGCTACACCGGTCTCTGCCCTACGCTTGGGGCAACCCAGTAATTTAGGTATAGGATTTCGGTCAAGCATTTTTTGCGCCGTTGCCGGGGAAGGCAAGAGGTGTTAAGAATTCGGGTAGTTAGTGTTATTTGAATTTCAGCTTTAATTTTATTTTAAAAAAAAATATAAAAAAAATTTAGGTAAATCTTTAGTTGTTATTTTTAAAATTGAGTCAAGATAGGTAAAGGAAAGAAGGGTTCACCAAAGGAGGACCCGCTCTTCTTCCGAGACCCATCTAAGCGTCTAGTTAGGATAGATAGAGAGTCGTTGGTAGAAGTTCCACTTGAGTCTCAGTTTGAGTCTCAGTTTGAGTCAGTAGGATTCCAGTTTGAGTATAGTCAGTCTGAGTCCGAGTCTTCCGTAGGTCCACCTGAATCCATTCCCATAGATGACATTTTCATAGAATTTCCCAATCCATTGTTCGTCTTAGAGAGTGAACCACCGATGGCGGAACAGAGAACTATGCGGGATTACATGCATCCCGAGAGGACTACTCCTCGTGGCCCAATAGTTCTGCCAACTGAGACTGTGGAGGCACGCAACGCTTTCACTGTGAAACCGGGAACCCACAATGCCCTTCCTCTCTTTTACAGGAGGGAGAATGAGGACCCATATGAGCATGTCCGCCACTTCGAGGGGTTGGTGCGCACCCTAGCCACCACTTCCCAATGGGAAAACGCTTGCCTTAAGCTTTTCCCTGCTTCTCTGAAAGATGGGGCGGACAAGTGGCTCAGAATGCAGAAGGAGCAATCTCTTACGACATGGATCGCTGTTAGGGAGCTGTTCTATAGGAAATACTTCTCGGAGAGCAAGTCACAGCACCTGACTCGCCAAATCCAGTCATTTAGGCAAAAAGAGGGCGAGTCATTTCTGAGGTGCTGGGAGAGGTTTAAAGACTTGTTGTTGTCTCTACCCCACCATGGGTATGAGAAACACCAGTTGGTGACATTCTTCCAGTTGGGCCTAAACATTGCGACGGCCCAGCAGATTGAGTACCTCTGTAAGGAGGGAGATTTCTTAGATAAGGGCCCAGATGAGGCATGGGATTTCCTAGAGGAGTTGGCCGATAAGCACCGAAGTTGGGAACCTTCCGACCTCGCTGACAGGGCCATAGCTGCACAGGGACCCAATGGGTCCGGTATCTTCCCCATGAGTGTGAGAGACCATACCGTCCAGACTCAGTTGTATAGATTGACCAAGAAGATGGAGGACTTGCGGATGAAGCAAGTCCAACAGGTGAATGATGTGAGAGTTGAGGAGGTGTGTGAGACATTCCAGAAGGCTCTAAATCGGTTCCTTATGTGATAAGGAGCAATCTCGTGAATAAAGGGATTAATATAAGTAATTCTAGTGCAAACAGGAATACATCACTTAAAGGAAGAGTCCTACTAGGAAAGATTTCCTAATGAAAATAGGAAACCTCGGGCACGAGATGCCTAAACTAACAAGCCATCTTTACCTATAAATAAAGCATCATACCCGTGAAGAAAGGTACGCTGTAACACCCAAGTTATACGCATTGTGTTCTTTGCTTAATTAGTAATCACTCATACTAACTTAAGCATCAGAGGGCTTTTGCAGACGAGAGGCAAAGGTGCTCTAACCTTTGTCTATCTTGTAGGATTGGAGTTCTGGCGACCTTAAACGTGATCAAGACCTTACGTGGATTTTATCCCCGTACAATTGGCACCGTCTGTGGGAAAACTTACGAAAAGCTTTTTCCATAAAGAAAAACCAACAATGGTGGCGTCAGAACCCATTATTTGTACTCCACGACAAGAAGTAGTGGAGGAAGATGTTGAAAGAACTCCTGTGCACAACGAAAAAGGGTGCAGGGACAGAAAAAAACTCTGGCAACACCAAAAGCTCCACAAAAGAAGTCTTCTGCCAAAAAGTTTGACTTCGGTCATATCCCAGAAATTCCAAGGTTTAGAGACAAATGCTTGGTGATCTATGTGACTCTCCAGAAGTCCCAAGGACTAGGGAGCGAAGAAGACGCTCGATATCGCCAGCAAGGGACCACTCAGTATCTCCTCATCAAGAAAAGGAATAGAGGCCACGGAGTCCCCTACCGAGGAAGGAGGACCACATGCAAAGCAAGGACCATGAGCGTTAGGACAACCTAGATCAGAGGGAATAGGAGGCGGAAGAGTTGGCACAAGAAGTCACTCGACGTGAACGAGAGATTCAGGATCTGAAAAAAAAAAACTCCAAGAGAAGGAGAAAGATTTACGTTCACAGACCCGTTCTGTGCAATGTGAAAAGGAAATGAGCCATCATCATGATGATGTCTCCATTGGAAGGGTTGTCTCTCCACAAAAAAGGAGAGAGAGAAGTAATTCTGAAGAAAGGAGAGAAAAAATAAAATATGCACGGGACACATACTATAGATCTAGTTCCAATGAGCAGCTCCATCAGCAGTGCTTATTCGAAATCCTATACCTAACTTAATGGGTTGCCCAAGCGTAGGGCGGAGACCGGTGTAGCACAATACCCGGTAAGACCGGAATCGAATCCACAGAGAAGGTGGAAAGTGCTCACTAAAAACTCGGGATGCTAGTTTAACACGGCTCTTAGGTAGCCACCCTTGTGATTTGATTGGTGAAATTACCTAAACTAAGAGAATTGATTTTACTTAAATTAATTAAAAGGAAGTACGGTCGTAGGATTCATAACATGGTGACCAGGTCCGGATATTTCCTGCTCCATTTGTTGTTCCAAAGAGAACGGTTGATTTTAGAGAGAAAAGGTTACCCCGAAAGATGCGAATCCTCGTAGTCGCCGTCACCCATGTACAGCGAAGAACAAGTTTTGGTCCCCCGTTCCTCGCGTTACATAGGCTCCAACGAGACTCAGATTCGTCCAACGGAAGCTCTTTAATAACCTAAAATTGCTTTTTCATTCTTTAGTGTAAAAATCGGAGTAAGAACAAATCCGTCCCTGGCCACGGCGTGTTAATCACCCCGCGACCATACTTTTGAAACTACTCACTCATATTGATCATAACAGATAACATAATTCTGGAATAAAACATGCTATTAAACTTGAATAAGAATTAAAACAAAGATTCGAGTCTCAGAACGCGGACAAACCCCCGCGAACTGAGATTAAAGTGAATAAACAGGAACGTTACTGAAGCAAAGCGAGAATCAGCGAAAAAACTCCAAAACTTCGATGCAAAAATAACCCGGAAAGTAGAATCTTCCAAAGGAAAAACGGCTGCCAAAAACTAAGAAAAACCTAACAAAGTTCGAACCCTAATTCGGCCTCAAAACGAGGTATTTATCCATTTCCGAAGTCAAAACACGTGGCAAAGTCAAACGCTGATTATAAGCCTCTCGGTATCGATACAGCTAAAAGCCTGTATCGATACCCAGACATTCTGTTCGCGTATGAGCACTTGGGTATCGATACAGGAGAAGTCCTGTATCGATACCGAGCCTGCTAAAATGAAATTTCAGCTGTTTGGTCGTCCTTGCTTGGGTCCCACCGGTTCCCAACATGCCCGATGTCCTATTGCCGCTTTCCCGTGCTCCTCCGGCCTGTTTCCTACAAAACAAACACAAACACCAAAAACAAGAGACAACACCGCATCAAGTGGAAAATGGAATAAATCGCGCCTCTAATGCGCTAATTCGCCCTACTTAGGCGCTTATATCTATGACATTGCGCGCCTATCAAGCAGTACGCAAGAAGGCACGAGACGAGCCGAGTAGAGGGAGGTCCCAAAACTGCACAGGAAGCAGCAAAGGAAACTTTGGGCCAAATCTCTAAGTCTCCTCTAGCACACTGGATCCGAGCAGAGAAGATCTTGAGTAGGGTAAAAGACTCCACGTTCATTCTCTATGAAACCAACACGGATCCAGTGGCCCATATCTAGCATTACCAACAAGCCATGTTCATGCACGAGCAGGTGTGAACACCCCGCGGGAAATGTCCACGAAATCGATTACGGTTCTGAAAAATGGTTTCGATTTAACGGTTTGATTGATTGAATGGGAGTCGCCACCCGGGATTGAGGACCGTACCCGAGAAACCAATTGAAAAATGGCTCTTTTGCCCTTGATATGGAAAATATTTTACTGGTGTGCATTTATTGAGATTTCTTGGGTCCGGGAGCTAGGTTACGAGAGGGGAAGGAATTTAAAGCACCCCACTCGCCCGGTGTGACCACCGGTCTCTACTAAATGTTTGAGGGATTTTGAAAACATCACTTGAACGGACTTTGATCACGAAACTATACAAGTGCACATAAATGCATCGAATGACGTGCGTGGATACATGTTCCATGTGTTATGTATGCATAATGATATGATGACATACAATGTATTAAACAACTCAGAATGAGACTAATTAACATTGCAAACCCCTAAAACAGATCCACAAATAACCCACGATTGCACCTGGATTGCATTTCTCACACCCGTACTGAACAAGTCCAGGCTCCTGGATTGGGTGTGGGCGCACCCGGATAAGGTGTGGGTGCACCTGGATTGGGTGTGGGTGCACCCGGATTGGGTGTGAGTGCACCTGAATTGGGTGTGTGTGCACCTGGATTGGGTGTGCGTGCACCTGGATTGGGTGTGGGCACCTGGATTAGGTGGATCCAGGCGCCTGGATAGGGTGTGGGCGCCTGTGTTAGGTGAATCCAGGCACCTGGAATGCAATGCAAACTAATTTTTCTCAATTTTAGGTTCATTGTCAAACATTAAATTGAATCTCCATGCTCTTTCCTATCATGTTCAATGTAGTGAAATATGCCTAATTAATGCTGATTAAAGTCTAGGAACAAACTTTAAACACAACCTACATGAATGCCTTGTAAATACAAGTGGAGAACAAAGACGAAATCAAAATCCTCATTTTTATGATATTCTCATCCTTCCCAAACCCCTAACTGGTATTGAAGACCAGTAGTGGTTTGGTGGTGTCCCCTCAGGGCCCTTTTGAGCACAGGTGGTAGAAAAAACTACCCTTTTGGCTTGATTGAAGTACTTGGATGGTTGATTTCAGAGATTTTTGATGATTAGAGGAACTGGATTTTGGCTTTTGGTGCTAGATAGGACTGGTTGTAGGTGTTTGGTTGGGGTTTGATTGTGGAAGGTAAAGATATGGAGAGTTGGGGTATTAAAGAAGTGGGTTTTGTGGTTGAAAATGAGTAAACAAAGAGGGATAAACTGGGTGTGGAGTTTCTGGAGAAATTCCAGCAGCATAACAGTTAGGAAGTGGGTAGGATTGAGCTCCTTCCAAATGAGTGAGAGAGATGGGTATTTATAGCCAAAGAAAGGTTCAAAATGGGCCATTGGAACCCTTAGGGGTCAAGGTTAGGGGGAAGTAGGGTACCCTATCTTCCCTCCAATATATTACTGCAAAAAAATCCCAAAAAAGATCTCCAAGACGCTCCTCCCCACTCAGTTCACCTTGGGATGCAAGTGTCTGGAGAGAGTCCAAGCGCCCATATTGATCTAATCCAGGCGCCTGGATTCAATGTGGGTGCCTGGATTCATCCAATCCAGGCGTCTGGACTTGGAGACAACACAGAATTCCAAACATCGCGGGGCCATTCTGGGTGCTACCGAACTCCGTTTTGCACATGGTTTGAAGCGTTGGAAAAAGCTTGTCGAGTCTACTTTCTAACCCAAGCGGTTTGAACCCAATATGATTTGTACATCAAAATATGTGACCATTTTACCCTCAGAAGGTTGGAAAATCAAGTCGTTTCGGTAAAACAGGCATATCTCCCTCATTTCAAAATGGATCGAGACATATTATATATCAAAAAAGAGGGTTTTGAATGTACTAGAAGGTGGTGTAGGGCTGGGTTTATTTTGGAGAGGTTTAGGAGGGGTTTCCAAGTTCACAATCAAGCCTTGCGTGCTCTTATCGGGCATTTTCATCATCGAGGATGCTTGATAAGTTTCTCGGGCCAAAATCGGGGTATCTACAGTTGCCCCTCTTGAATGGAACTCTGCATCATTGCTTGATACGAGTTACATCTAAGCTAGAGACATCCCGATTCGTTCCCTGAACCTTTCTCAAGTTGCAAAGGAAAACATTAAAATCACGGTCGCGCCACTCAGGCTGCCTATGTACCCCATTGTAGAGATCTGACTGGGGTAGTTCTTGGGGGAAAATGAATAGATTGATGATTCACTTGATAATGAACGATGAATGATGATGCACAGAATAGATGATTGATGATTGATAGGTGATTGATTGAATGATTGAAAGAATGAGTGATGATTGATTGGATGTGCCAGCTAGGTGGCTTTTGAATGATGATTGGATGATTGAATGATGATTGGATGCGCCGGTTAGGCGGCTTTTGAGTGATGATTGGTTGCTTAAATGATGATTGGATGCGCCGGTTAGGCAGCTTTTGAATGATAATTGGATGCGCCGGCTAGGCGGCTTTTGAATGATGATTGGATGCGCCGGTTAGGCGGCTTTTGAATGATGATTGGATGCGCCGGTTAAGCGGCTTTTGAATGATAATTGGATGCGCCGGTTAGGCAGCTTTTGAATGATAATTGGGGTGCGCCGGCTAGGCGGCTAGAATGATTGGGGTGCGCCAGCTAGGCGGCTTTAATGATGATTGGGGTGCGCCGGCTAGGCGGCTAAAATGATTGGGGTGCGCCAGCTAGGCGGCTACAACAGGTGAGAAATCTATCTCCAAGCAACAACAAGAAATCTATCCCCTGGCTAACATGGCGAGGGAACTTAAATCAACAGTAACTAATCTATCCTCTAGACAATGGGGTGAGGGATCTAACTCAAAACTAATTGAAATATTGTCCCATAGGACGGTTGATTTAATAGTTGTCTCTCGGGACGATTGATTCAAAACTGTCCTGCAGGACGATTGATTAAAAAAAAAAGTTTGTCCCTCAAGACGATTGATTTATAACTGTCCCGCAGGACGATTGCATGTGACTCGTGCATTGACACTTGACGACAACAACGATAACATTCCTTCTTTAAAAAGTAGGAGGTTCAATGGGGTGGCTCTTTTGCTTTACTGTCTTTCCCTTTTGGCCAAGGTTTTGGTTTGAGCTTGGCAAGACTTGGGTTTTGGATTGGTTTCAGACTTTTAGGCTCCCATGCCCCAGTCGTGGATTTGGGTGTATGCTTCCCCCATAAATGGCATTAGGCTGGCATGCCCCAATTTTGGGTTGACGTGCCTTCACAGATGATGAACCTCAATTCTGATTTTCTTTCTCGCCTCTGCTGATGGTTTTGGCAACCAATTAACCATGTACCCAAATACGGGTTCTTTGATGCATTGAAATCGTTTCCACGAGTCAAGGATAGACAAGACTAAGGCGACATGGTTGACCAAAAAGGTGAATTTTTACAAGGCTAAGGAATTTGATCGGCCTTTTTACAAGAGGGTGGACATCGATAAGACTGATAAGGCCAAGGAATTTGATTGGCCTTTTTACAAGGGGATGGACTTCGATAAGACTGACAAGGCCAAGGAATTTGATTGGCCTTTTTGACAAGGGGATGGACTTCGATAAGATTGATAAGGCCAAGGAATTTGATTGGCCTTTTTGACAAGGGGATGGCCTTCGATAAGATTGATAAGGACAAGGAATTTGATTGGCCTTTTTGACAAGGGGATGGACTTTGACAGACAAGGCTTGAGGAATTTGATTGACCATGTTGTCCTGACGGATAGGAGCAAGAACGTGTTGACTCGAAAGATATTGTAGACTGTGTTGACTCAAAGTTCTGAAAGATGGCAGACATGCCTCACCATTGATGTTGAAATTGTCATGATAAAATTGGATTTTGATTTGGTGATTGTTTCACTCCATCAAGTGATGTTCATTCAAATCTACTATTTTATCAAAACACAAGATTTCTTATCATGAACCCATGCCCCAGATTGTTGATGATGCCTCATTGATTTTCCTTCAAAATGCCCCAGTTTAGAGGGCTGCTGATGAAGACCCATTTTTGTTTTGCATGACGCTAGAGTTTGCTCAATGCTTTGACTTTTGATTTTCAAGGGAGATTAGACTGTTCCCTTGTGACTTGAATTCTCACTATCAAGTTGCACTTTCCAATCTGAAAAGACTTTATTCAGGTAATAATGGGGTCAAGGTTTGGGCTCAACAAAGAAAGGGGAGAAGGCTCAAAAAGTTCATTTTTGTTGGGTTATCGGAGCTAGCAGCTATCTCAAACTTCATTTGTGCCCCTTTTTGCTTTTTGGTGGGCGCTTTCTTGTGCCTTTTGTTGCTTGTGATGAGCACTTTTTTCCATTTGATTTTTCCGTTTTAAATTTATTCAGTGCTCTTCATCTTGTTGCACCCATGTATTTGACACGCCTATAAGTTGGGCGCTTTCATTCTTGTGATACTTTGAATCTTCACGCGCTTATATCCTTGACACTTTCATTATGCTGGGTGTCATGTGTTTGACACTTTCATATTTCTTGTTTTACCCCAGTGTGGGGGATAGCTATCTAGCTGGGTTCTTTTTCAAAGAAATTGATTCAGGCTCAAAAGGGCTGGCAATGGATATTTATGTGGGGAATAAAATCAAAGAATGCCTTTCTTCATTTTGAATTGGGCAACTTGATGTGGAGAACTCATGCTTGCTCTAACTTTTGCCTAGATCTCATTTTGAGGTTCGATCGAGCGAGCTTTTTTTTGCCTTAACTTTTGCCTAGGCCGCCCTTGTGGGTTTTCGACCTAGCAGGCTTTTCTTCTGTCAAAGCATCACTTCTTGACGACACTGAGGAATGGTCTACTGGAAATCCTCCTTGTACGGAGCAAGGGTTTAATCCATCTCGTGTTTTGAAGTGATGATCATGTTTCTCAAATGATGGTGGAAAACAATTCCAAGTTGAGGTATTATTACAAAAATCCAAGTTTATGATTGACAATTTCAACACAACGGGGGATGTCATTGATTTTTGATAGTTACGACCAAACCACTAAGGGTTGCCTACGTATCCCTTTGCAGGGAATCAGGTCGAGCGTAGTTCGGGACTACAAAGTTGACTCTATTTTTGGTCTTTTCTTTTTTAACAACAATTTACAGACTCAAACATGAAAACACACGGATAAGGAAAGCAAAGACATAAACAGACACGAATTACAAACTGACTCAATCAGAAGTGAAAACTTGACTTGATACTTGAAGACTTCCAAGACTCGTGGAAGGTTGAACTACTACATGGCCATCGATGGTTCATTGATTCGGCGAGTTGTTTGGCTTCACAGTGGAGCAGAGATGGATCCATTATCAATAAGATCTTGTATTTCGTGACGAAGGCGTTGGCATCTCTTGGTAGGGTGACCGGGTGTTTGGTGATAGATGCAGAAGGTATTTGGGTTGTAGGAAGGTGGGGGATTTTGTGGGGGTGGAGTTGGTTGAAGTGGTTTGAGGAAACCTGCCATGAGAAGCTCTTTACAAACCTAGGGCAAAGGAGCAGAGAGTTGGGAAAATTTTCTTCGCCGGTTTTGAGAGCAGTTGGTTTGGGTCGTGATCTTGTTGATTGGTTCAATTTGGTTGGGATCATTGTTGGTGGAGCTCAAAGGGGCATTTTTAGTGGAAGTGAGGCTGATTTGATTGATGCCGAGGTTTTGTTTATGCTGAGGCATGGGGTTTAATATGGTGTTGGACTCGAGTGGCAAAAGAGAGATGGTTTTATCGTCAATGAGATCTTGAATCTCGTGACGAAGGCATTGACAATCGTCAGTAGTATGACCGGACACTTGATGGAAGGCACAAAAGGCATTTGGATTGTGGTAAGCTGGGAGCTTTTGTGATAAAGGAGTTGGAGAGAGTGGTTTAAGAAGACCGGCCATGAGAAGCTCCTCATAGACCGAGGACAGGGGTGTGGGGATTTGGGAGAATTTTCTTGATTGGTCTTTGGGCCGGTTGATTTGGATTATGGTCATGGTTGGTTTGGCTTTGCTGATGGTGCTGGTTGCGAAATTGGGGTTGATATTTGTGGGGCTGGGGGTGGCGTTTGCATTATTGTTGGTAAATGGTGTGTTGGCCTTCTCAGAGTAGACCTTCTCGCCTTTTGGAGTGAGGTTGTTCTTTTCGACGTCCCAGTGGTGCATTTCTATAGGTTTGAATCCTTCCATGATAGATTCCTCTAGTTCAGAGATCTTGGCCAAAGCTGCGGCCATTTCCGGGCTTTTTCTGGGTCGTTGGAGATTCTCTTGGACCTGTGGGAGACGGTCATTGATGTCTCGCACCATGTTCATGAGCTGGGTGATTTGATTGCCCAGGTTGTTCACAGCCATCTTGAGCCCCTCGATTTCAGCCGGAACATCCATGTTTTGAGGTTTTGGATTGAGTCAACTTTCTCTCGAGAACTTGTAAGGTTTCTTTCTTGGGACGAATGGCTCGGAACTGACAGTGAAGCAAAAAGGTCAAATTCAGATCGTGCCCCTGGTTTTATTTAAGAAAATGTTGTGCATGCGTCGTTGTCGTGTTGTCCTATGATCTAGACTACCGGTCTCGGTCTCACTTAAGACATTGCATAGATGTTCGAAACAACAACCACAGGTAAGTCGTGACAGGCAGGTTAAATTCCAATCATCGTGGAATCAGAGCCAATCTCCTTATAGACCATCCAAGACAGAGCAATAAGGTTGTTGACATCCGGATACGAATGCACTTAAGGCTAGCTCGAGACACGGGGAGCCGTTCGAGCACGACAAACACTGGAGGTATCGCAAACTCCATGGATTTAAAGTCACCTAGACTAAATCCTATCCTAAGGACTCTGCTACCGGTTTCGATCTCACTTAAGGCATTGCACGGATGTGCAGAACAACAACCACGGGTAAGTCGTGACAGGCAGGTTAAATTCCAATCGTCGTGGAATCAGAGCCAATCTCCTTATAGACTATCCGAGACAGAGCAATAAGGTTGTTGAAATTCAGATACGAATGCACTTAAGGCTAGTTCAAAACACGGGGAGCCGTTTGAGCACGGCGAACACTGGAGGTATCTCAAACTCCATGGATTTAAAGTCTCCTAGACTAAATCTTATCCTAAGGATTCTGCTACCGGTTTTGATCTCACTTAAGGCATTGCACGGATGTGCGGAACAACAACCATGGGTAAGTCGTGACAGGCAGGTTAAATTCCAATCGTTGTGAAATTAGAGCCAATCTCCTTATAGACTATCTGAGACAGAGCAATAAGGTTGTTGAAATCCATATACGAATGCACTTTAGGCTAGTTCGAATCACGGCGGCCGTTCGGGCACGACCAACACCGGAGGTATCTCAAACTCCATGGATTTTAAGTCTCCTAGACTGACATTGACAGCTTTGGAAGGTTGCCCCAATCCTCAAGTTTTCTTTTAAGTAATTGGTCATTGACATTGGACAAGCGGATGTGGGAAAACATGATTTATGCAAATTTTGGCAATAATCTAAATTCGGATATTTAAGAGTGATTGTCCCTTCTCGGGTTAATGACCCTTAAAACCGGTTTACATCATTGTTAAGAATCTGATCATTCAAATTTTCCCACGTCCGGTCGTCCTAAGGACTGACTCGAAAGGACAACATGCATTCGGGATGCACGACTCATCATCGGGCCAAGGCAACCTTCTACTAACCGTTGAAAATTGACAAAAAGTGAAACAAGAATATGTACATATGCAAGTGTATGCATGTATGCGGTATGACATGCTTGGGAAAACAGTAACATATAGCACATAACAGGATGGAGAACATAATCCTAACACATGGGTCGGTTATCTAACGTGGGGTTCTATGGTTATTTATATGCAAAGGCTGGTTTTGGTTTGAGAAGGGTACCCCGGACTCAAAGCCAAAGTTGTCTCCCATCGCCAAGGATCCCGCAAGGCGATGGTAATAACGACAATTGTGACTTATCACGGTCGGGGGGTGCTGAGCATTTCGGGATTCCCCGTCACTGGCAAGCCGGGCGGGATTGCCGAAACACGTCAGCGGAGGCTAGTAACCATGCACGTGCAATGCAAAAAGTCCATAAAAATAACATTTTTAAAATCCTTTAAAAATTTTCAAGTTTAGCTCTCGATGATTAATACACATTTTAATAAAATTACACGTAAGTGTAATAATACTAAAATATGTATTAATCACAAGTCCCCAGCAGAGTCGCCAGCTTGTGAACACCCTGCGGGAAATGTCCACGAAATCGATTGCGGTTCTGAAAAATGGTTTCGATTTAACGATTTGATTGATTGAATGGGAGTTGCCACCCGGGTTTGAGGACCGTACCCGAGAAACCAATTGAAAAATGGCTCTTTTGCCCTTGATATGGAAAATATTTTACTGGTCTACGTTTATTGAGATTTCTTGGGTCCGGGAGCTAGGTCACGAGAGGGGAAGGAATTTAAAGCACCCCACTCGCCCGGTGTGACCACCGGTCTCTACTAAATGTTTGAGGGATTTTGAAAACATCACTTGAACGGACTTTGATCACGAAACTATACAAGTGCAGGTAAATGCATCGAATGACGTGCGTGGATACATGTTCCATGTGTTATGTATGCATAATGATATGATGACATACAATGTATTAAAGAACTCAGAATGAGACTAATTAACATTGGAAACCCCCAAAACAGATCCACAAATAACCCAGGATTGCACCCGGATTGCATTTCTCACACCCGTACTGAACAAGTCCAGGCTCCTGGATTGGGTGTGGGCGCACCCAGATAAGGTGTGGGTGCACCTGGATTGGGTGTGGGTGCACCCGGATTGGGTGTGGGTGCACCTGAATTGGGTGTGCGTGCACCCGGATTGGGTGTGGGTGCACCTGGATTGGGTGTGGGCACCTGGATTAGGTGGATCCAGGCGCCTGGATAGGGTGTGGGCGCCTGTATTAGGTGAATCCAGGCGCCTGGAATGCAATGCAGACTGATTTTTCTCAATTTTAGGTTCATTATCAAACATTAAATTGAATCTCCATGCTCTTTCCTATCATGTTCAATGTAGTGAAATATGCCTAATTAATGCTGATTAATGTCTAGGAACAAACTTTAAACACAACCTACATGAATGCCTTGTAAATACAAGTAGAGAACAAAGACGAAATCAAAATCCTCATTTTTATGATATTCTCAGCCTTCCCAAACCCCTAACTGGTATTGAAGACCAATAGTGGTTTGGTGGTGTCCCCTCAGGGCCCTTTTGAGCACATGTGGTAGAAAAAACTACCTTTTTGGCTTGATTGAAGTACTTGGATGGTTGATTTGAGAGATTTTTGGTGATTAGAGGAACTGGATTTTGGCTTTTGGTGCTAGATAGGACTTGTTGTAGGTGTTTGGTTGGGGTTTGATTGTGGAAGGTAAAGATATGGAGAGTTTGGGTAGTAAAGAAGTGGGTTTTGTGGTTGAAAGTGAGTAAACAAAGAGGGATAAACTGGGTGTGGAGTTTCTGGAGAAATTCCAGCAGCATAACAGTTAGGAAGTGGGTAGGATTGAGCTCCTTCCAAATGAGTGAGAGAGATGGGTATTTATAGCCAAAGAAAGGTTCAAAATGGGCCATTGGAACCCTTAGGGGTCAAGGTTAGGGGGTAGTAGGGTACCCTATCTTCCCTCCAATATATTACTGCAAAAAAATCCCAGAAAAGATCTCCAAGACGCTCCTCCGCACTCAGTTCAGCTTGGGATGCAAGTGTCTAGAGAGAGTCCATGCACCCATATTGATCTAATCCAGGCGCCTGGATTCAATGTGGGCGCTTGGATTCATCCAATCTAGGCGCCTGGTCTTGGAGACAGCACAAAATTCCAAACTTCGCAGGGCCATTCCAGGTGCTACCGAACTCCGTTTTGCGCATGGTTTGAAGCGTTGGAAAAAGCTTGTTGAGTCTACTTTCTAACCCAAGTGGTTTGAACCCAATATGATTTGTACATCAAAATGTGACCATTTTACCCTCAGAAGGTTGGAAAATCAAGTCGTTTCGGTAAAATAGGCATATCTCCCTCATTTCAAAATGGATCTGGACATATTATATATCAAAAAAGAGGGTTTTGAATGTACTAGAAGGTGGTGTAGGGTTGGGTTTATTTTGGAGAGGTTTAGGAGGTGTTTCCAAGTTCACAATCAAGCCTCGTGTGCTCTTATCGGGCATTTTCATCATCGAGGATGCTTGATAAGTTTCTCGGGCCAAAATCGGGGTGTTTACAGCAGGATGATGCCTTGCTGTGAAAGATGGTCCCCTCCGGCTTGGGAAAGGTGGCCCTGAGTTGGTATCACAAACTCCCAGAGGGGTCAATTCTGTGTTGGGCTCAGCTGGCTGAGGAGTTTACAACTCGGTTCCTGACCAGCCGAGCAGCTCCTAAAACGTTTGATGCACTCACCTCTATAAGACAGAGAGATGGCGAAACACTGAGGCAATACTTGAAGAGGTACTAGGAGACTTTCAACAAAATTGAAAACTGCAGTGAGGAGTATGCCCTAGCCTCCTTTAAGACGAGTTTGCCCGTGCATAGTAAGTTGCAAGAATCACTCACTATGCATCCGGTTAAAACTGTGGCCAAACTCACGAAAAGGATCTAGGAGCATGCACGGGTGGAGGATGACATTCTACAATCAGGAGGGAAGATTGTGGCTGGACAACCTCAGCTCCCGAAGAAGAAAGTGTCAGAATAAAAGGTGTACAAGAAGGATTACACAACGGGAAAAAGGACTATACACGGCACAAGAAGGAGAAAGTAGACCCAGATCCCAAGTCCTACTTCAGTGTCCTAGCTACCTTCAATCTCCTAATCTATAAGATGTTGTACAGGATCAAAAATCAACCCTAGTTCAGGAGACCTCCAAAGATGACGGGCAATCGAGCCAAGAGGAGGGTCATTAAAAACATTGCAGCTATCACAGGGATTGGGGCCACATGACTGAGGACTGTGTGGTGTATAAAAAGTTTTTGGATGAGAAGGTAGTAGAAGGCCACCTGAAGGAATTTCTGGTTGATGACCAGAAGAACGCCAAACAAGTTGAGGAGATGGACTACGAGAAAGGTCCAAAGGGGACAATCCACATGATACATGGATTGGTTGCCCCATATACTAATAATGAGATCAGACATATTTAGAGAGTTAATGGACATGCAAAATAGGTTCTGAAACTCGGCCAGAAGAGGCCAAGAACAGAGGGAGTTATGGAAATTCCCATAACTTTCTCTGATGACTATTTGGATGGAGTGACGGTGTTGCACAACGATGCATTGGTTATTACCCTACGAATAGGAGAATATGATGTGGAAAAAATCTTAGTGGATCAAAGGGCGAGCACAAAAATCCTATATTACCACACCTTCAAGAAGATGGAATTCCCCCCGAGCTCCTTGCAAAAATGTCTTGTCCCATTGGTCGGCTTCAGTGCACAGACGGTATGGCCTATGGGAAAGGTCACACTGCCAGTCTGAGCAGGATTGGTTGTCTTTAAGACTGACTTCTTGTTTGCTTGTACTTGGGCCAAAACTAAATAATTGCATATCTATTTATTTTGCTTGTGGCTTTGAGTTTCTTGAGTTAAAAATATACTGCCCTTGCAAATTGTAGATCTCATTTCTTTTTTCGGCATATATTGTTTAAAGGTTATCCTCTTTTTTAACATTATGTTAATGCTTTTAATGTCATTCGTTTGATGTCATAAATATAGCTGCTAAAGATGCCCAAAGATGGTAATCTTTATGCGAAGCTCAGCTACTTGGCTATGAGGAAAACAGAATATGAGCTACTAAGGGGAAAAAAAAATTCAACTGAATAATAGAAGAATAAATGCTCTGGGGTTAAAGAGCCTATCAAATCCGTTGTTTTGTTCTCCTCGAAGGACAAAGGGTGAAAGTACTAGTAGGGACAAAAAAAAGAGAGGGGTTGTAGCGATGATGATGAGTATCAACCATCCAAGGGTGAGGAAGAATCAAGTTCCATTGGAAAGACACTGTGAAAAGAAAGTACTATAACAGATATTCCTTTGATGAAGAACGACTAGCAAATTGTCTAGATAGGGTGGACCCAGATCAGTGGAAGATTCTTGTTGCATTTTGGGGCAGTGAAGCGGCAAAGGTATTAAAACAATTGCTTTCCTTTTGTGTTTGTATATTTTGAGGTTTGGGCATTACTTCCTCTCTAATTATCTATTTTGTTTTTTAATTAACTACTTCCCTTTCATAATTTATATTAGGAACGCAGTACCAGAAACGATGGAAATCGTGGAAATCAAATGACTCATTTAACTGGGAGAGGCACATTGGTGTGTAAGGAATGAGGTAAAGGATTTACTATAATGAGAAATCTCATTCAAATGGAATTTCTTATTAGAGTAGTGATATCTTTTTGTTTGGTCTTGATGGTAAAGTTGTTTAAGAAAAAAGGAAGGAAGCTAGATAGAATTGAGGTGTATGAAGAGACCCACAAAAGAAAGAATGGAGGTTATGTTGATAAAGCATCAACAGAAGCTATGGTACTTGTAATCATGTTTATTTTTCTGGTTTTGCAACTTAGTAGTTCTATTTCTGATGAGTGGTTTGTGTGGCAAATAACAGTCTCGTATCAAGGAGAAATTGTCTCAGCTCCCTGAGTCCTTACAGTCTGATCAAAATGTTCGTGAGGAGATATTCACTGATGTTTTAGGACAAGACAAATATGGCCGTGTACGGACATATGGGTTGGGTCCTTGCCCGTCTCAGGTGTTTGGGAGATACGCAAGTTCTCACGACCAAGTTGGTAATAAAGATACATTGTGTGCAGAGGTATGAGAAGAGTTATTAGGTGACCATGTTACCCTAGCCCATCCCACCTAGTCTGGTGCCGCTTTCATCAGCGGTCGGCACCGGCCGACCTTCCCACGTTCTCACCTGCATATCCTGTCCGTTTTCTTCTCTCCCTTTTCCTTTTCCTTCTAGATTCATAGGGTTTCTTCTAGGTTCAAGGGATTTCATCCAAATTTTCCAAGGGTTTTGTTGGTATCTTCAAGGGGGATCAGTTTCCAGTGGGGTTTTCTTCCGGTTTCGTCCAGGTCTTTCACTGTATTCTCTCGGTCTCGGGTCTTCTCCACACTCTTGTGGATGTCATGCACACAAGGTGTTTGTGGAAAATCCCCTGTGAGTACCGATTCTCTTCTCTCCCACTTTTGTTGTTTTTAAGCCCTTGGAGGTTGGGGTTTGGGCAGAAGCTATCTTTATTTTCTGCTGCTCGTTGTATCGTTGTGAACGGCCCACCATCTGTTTGTTTATTTTCCTCATCCGTATCCCATTTTCCAAGTGATGGAGGATCATGGTTTGTTCTCTGTCTTTGTGGACAATTTGCCTAAGGAAATGGATGTAACTTGGCTTAGGCAACTATTCAGTGGGTTTGGCTTGGTTAGGGATGCCTACATGCCATTCAAACAAAGCTCAACTTTTAATACCAAATTCGGGTTTATCAAATATCGGTGTAAGGAGGAGGCTGTTAAAGCTATTCAAGCTTTGAATGGTGTTGTAATTCGAGACTTTCAAATTGTGGTCCAATTTGCCAAGTACTCTTTCAAGCGTGGTAGTACTCAGGAGAAAAAACTTGAAATTCCAGTGGACATGAATATGTACGGTGAGAAGAGGTGGGGGCAGAATGATGTGAATTTCCAATCCATTACAGATCATCCTTCTCTTGCTGCTGCTTCCAAAGGAGGGGCCACTTTTGCTGAGGTTCTGAAAGGAGTTTCCAATGGAGTTACAATGTGTGTTGAGGCTAAGGAGAGCGGAGTGGAATGGCTCCATAAGAGTGTGGTGGGTAAGCTCACTAACTTTTGTCTTGTCAATACTTGCAAGACCTCTTTATTTCTAACGGTATTTGGGATGCTCATATTAGGCCTTTGGGTGTTCTCAATGTTCTCATTTCATTTGATACCGTTGTTTTGTTAGAGGAATTTATGCTTGACAAGAATCGTTGTTTGCCGCAATGGTTTTCTTCCATTGAGATTTGGCAAAACCAAAGAATTAAAGCTTCCCGTAGTACTTGGATATCTTGTTATGGTGTTCCTATCAATGCATGGAATTCACAGACTTTTTTTAGTATTGGGAGCTTGTGGGGCAAAGTAGTAAAATTGGACGAGTTAACTGATCAATTGATCACGTTTGACAAAGGGAGAATTTTCATTTTTACTGACTTCTTAGACTGTATCAATGAGGTGATCCACATTAAGTTTAATGGAGTTGTTTTCCCGGTCAAAGTTATTGAAGATCCCCTGGCTGAGACCACATGGGAAAAGTGTGTTTATACTTCTATTAGAGTTAAGAATGGTTATGGGGAGGATAAAGGTGATGCAGCTGTAGAAGTTGAGTCTGATGATGAGAGTTTGGAGTTGAACGCTGCCAATAATTTGGCCCAATCTCAGGTCCCCGATGCTCCAATTGATTCCATTGTTGAGAAGTCTGCCCCAATTATGGATAAAGGGGTCCATCTTTGTTTAAAGGAGGTTGATCCAGCCGATTTTGTCCCTCCCTTGGAGCCGGATTTAGTTGGGAGCAGATCTATGGATTCTCTTTCCACTTGTGATTCTTTGGTGGGAGAATCGAGAGAGGCTATTGATTCTATAGAGGATATTGCAGCTGAGAGGCTGGTGGATTTGTTTAGGAAAAACAATTGCTTGGTGGCGATTGGAGTTGGTATGGATAGTGTCGAGGGGATTGATCAATAGGGGATTCAACTACCCATTAGTCTTGGCTCAGTGGACGTGGTAAATAATAATATTGTTGAGCCAACCGATGATATTCCTTTGGATCAATCGGATGCCAATCACCTTTCTCTAGTTAAGGCAACTTTAAAAGGAACCAAAGGGAAAAAGAAGAGGAAAACATTAGATGAGATCCTGGGGTTCTCTAAGGCTTATCCAGGAAATTACAAGGGTGGGAGAAAAAATAAAAAATGTGTGGTTTTGAGGTCAGTCGTGGCTGCTACTGCCCTTTATGCTTCTGTCTCATCGGATGGTATCGCAAACAGAAACTATATTCTTCTTAATTATACTAGCCCATCCGGACAATCAACGAGGCCTCAGTCTCTCTTTTTTTAACAAGATTGTGGGTGCTCATTATATTGTTGATGATGAGGAAGTCCTTAGTAAGGCTAAAGCATTGTGGGAGTCTCATAAGTCTATTGGTCTGGGTTACGATGGTAATGAAGAGGATGTTATTAGAAGGATTGCTCTTATAGAGGACGATCGCTAGTTTCCTGGCTTGTGAGGTTATGTGTTAGTTAGGATTTGGGGGCTCTAGGGTTGGTTGTGATCGTATCTCTTTGTTTGGTTTGCTGGCTAGGTGTGGTTTTGTTTTGTTTTCCTGAGGGTTGCGTCAGGTTTGGTGGACTTCTCTATTCCTTTGGGTGTTGAGGGTGTTGGTTTTTTCCTTTGGTTGGCTTCTTGGCAATTGAGGGTGTTGGTTTTTTCCTTCTTGGATCCTGGCGGCATGTGATTGTTGGTTCTGGTTTCCTTCTTTGAAGCTTTTCCCCTCTTCTAGCATGATGTTTTTGTTTTGGATCCCTTTAATCTTTGTAATTTGTTTCCAAAGATTAATAAAAAATTTTGCCATGCAATCTTACATGGAGTCTTTGGGATATCCAATGCCGCAATCTTCAGATACAGATGAATCACCATTAAATTCACCAATTAGGGAGGTAATATTTTGCCTTCTATGACTCTTGGACTGGTTTGCCAGATGTGGATGTTGTACTTGCATGTATGCATGCGTATAGTTTTTAGTACTTTGCATGTAATATTGTAGGGTGCTTTTACATGTTATGTCTGTCTATGTTTATGAAAATTCGAGTCAGCCTTATATAGGTATAGATACACATATATGATCAAGATCACATACACCTTTTTTGAGGGTCCAATAATTCTAAAAGTTTGAAGCAAGATGCTTGTTCTTAGTGCCTTGGTGGACAAAGTACTGCTCTTGATGCAAAGATTCACTACTTTTAGAATAATTATAGATTTTATATTCCCTGGCCAACACTTGAAATTGAGTTGATTGTAGTTCAGTACTTTTATATCCCGCAAGCTAGTCAAATGTTAGTTGGAAGCTGAGCGAAAAGAAAGTAAGGAAAAAGTACTATAGCCTGTAGGTGGCTGCTGTTAGGGAGTTGGCTACCTCTTTGTGTTGCCAATGTTTTTGCTCTTCATATATGTAGGCATTGTCATTTTACTGTTCGATCTGGATATTCAATAGGTGGAAGCATTTTACCTCATGTTTGGCTATCACTGTTTTATCCAGTGTTTATAATCAAGTTTTCAGTGGTTTTCTTCTAAACTCCTATACCAATAACTTAGAAGCACAAATACGGCTGACACATGGACACGCCATTTTTTCAAAGACAAAGGACATACAATTTAACATGGGGACACGTGGAATTAGGGATAACAAAAGCATGTATTACCATTACGAAGACACAAAAAACAAGAGTCCCTGAATTGGTATTCAAGAGAAGCAATTTTGTTGATGCCCCAACTCCTTAGAACTGGATTTTGGACTCCTAACGTGTTTCCAGCATTCTCAAGAAACAAAAGTATAATTGAAAGTTTGGGCACATTCAGGCATATGAACTAGTGTACTGCTTATTTTGTCGAATGTGCACTAGATGGCTCCAATTTTGTCGAGGAGAATGGAGAGTGGGAGTATCATTTCGGGGCTTGATGTTTGGGACATCTTATTTGAGTGTGTAGATGGCTTTTGGGCATGACAGTAAGAATATTGGGTCGACTTTTGGGCATAACTTTAGATACCTAGCTAGATGAATGAACTAAACTTATATTGCATCATGGAAACGTGTTTTGGTATATATTTTGTAGTTATGTATATGCTATGTACTTCTATCCTTTTGACACTTGAAACTTCAATATTTAGACATGTAGATTGATGATGCATTTTGGGCATTAACTGAAACTTGGTTCGATTTTTGTATGACCTGTTGGTAGGAGCATATTTATTTGTTGAATTCATTGAAAAATGTGTTGAGATCGAAAAATTTGATGCTACAGGGACGATATGGGTGATAAGCCCTCAGGCCGGCATTGTTTCCGAATGGATCTTTGCCAATGCTTACATCTAGCCACTATTAGTTTAAAAATCACGTCCATTTCCGGCACTTATAAACTGCCGTTATTGCTTATTTTTGCCGGTGCTTATTGCAAAGTGTTGTTTTAACTGTTTGGACATAAAAATTACTACCGGCACTTTATAAGAGCCGCAAAAAGCGCCATATTTTATTACCGGCACTTATCTAGCGCTGTTGTTTTTTTTCCAACACTGGCATAGCCTATACTTTTTATTTTTGTCGTAAAAGTGCAACAAATAGCTTTAGTGACGCTTTTACTACTATTAATGGCATTTTTTGACCGCCGCAAAAGGTAACATTTGGCGTAGTCCCCAATAGCCAAAATTCACACTACTGCAACAATTCACACCCCAAAAAAAAACTTTTTTTTTATTCACTAGGGATCTTTTTTGATAGATCATGTCGAGGAGGTTTCAAAAATATAAATTTTAGAAAAATTGTACATATATATATATATATATACAGTGAAAGTTATTGCATTTTAAAGATTATAGTGCCAAAAGCAACAAACACATGCCACATCAGCATGTCTCACGCGCACATGGCCTCAAGTATGTATGGGCTAATAAAATTTGAAGCCCCTATACTCAATTAAAAATTGGGGGCTACTTTGTGAGCTTTGGCCCAAATGTAAAAATCGTGGATGGTGTTTGAGCATCAGATTCCCACACAAATATGATTACAAGTAATTAATGTATAGCTTCTGAACAAAGATTGTAGCATGACAAAACTAAAAATAAAAATTAAAAAACGTAGTCAATTTGACAAGAGATGAGATATCGGAGAAAGAAACATAGTCCACAAAATTTCGACAAAGGGCAACACCAACCTTAAAATTATTATACTGTGTGGAAACCTAAGCTGCCATGGATAAGGCTATCGAACCTTCAAAAGATTTGCGGAGACCTAAGCATAAAATCCAGAGTACAACCAACCATTCAAAGAAGGAACCTAATAGTAAATGGGTCTAAAATGTATGTTTTCTTTCCGAAGGTTTTAAAAAGTGGTAATGGGTCACGTAGCCAGGATTTTAAACCGAAAGGAGCCGACTTAAAAACGATATTTTCCACCAAAAAAGTATTTAGTGCGTCATGTGGATTGTGTAGTATATTACTATATATGACATTATTTTGTTTATTGATCGACAATTACAACGCCATGTATAACTAATTGCATGTGTCTATGAAAAAAATTGAGAAAACTTTACATGACAATGTATAATTATTTTAATTTTGGCTATATCAAATCAAAACTATTTAAATTTTCGGAGATTTATTACACTAAGTAATAAGTATTAAAATAATAATTATACTATATAGATTATTAGTACAATTTTAAAATCCTGGGGGAGCCACCCGGGCCCCTATATGTCTCTGCTAGTGCACGTAACGTTGACGCTCACAAACAAACAGTAGAACAATAGCAAGAGTATTTTTATGATTGTAGTGATAATTGGACATAGCTGTTGTAATTTTTGTAAGATCCACAATTTTAATAACAAATAATTCAGAGCACGTTGAAGAGATCATCATAGTGGTCAAGTACCAATCAAATTCTCGCTCTTAATGGTCTATCCATGTCTAATAGTATCCGAGGGCTAGAAGGTTGACATATAGAAGCCGATATGCAATGTTTCAAGTAGGTACTTTAAAACATATATAATCAATAGTCTATTTTGCTACCCCATCTTGTAATTTGGAGCATGAGACTTGATAGGGCACTACAGCAAATTCTTTACGGAAGTTTCCACTGCTTCATGCTTTGTATTTGTCTTTTTCCTCTCCATGTATCATTTGTCGAGTTCTAATAAAATTGTATATATACAGTATATTGGTATTCTTGGACTATAAGTTATCAAATAAACAAGTTATTTTCCTCATATACATTAACTGATTTGACAACTTATAATCCAAGAATAAAAAAATTAAAAAATTCCGTATTGACATCTCAGAGTATATCTATAGTCTTTTCTGTAAGAGGACGTGAATTGTTAAAATTTAGTCAGTATTTAGTGTTTGAGAGGAATCTCTTAAAATCACCTTTTTTCAAAAAGTGCATTTGTAATTTAATAATTTTCTCCATTCCAACGGGTTTAACATATGCCTCATACCAATCTAATATAGTATTGCAGGATGACTTTTCATGAGGAGAGCCCTCAATGCGACAAGTGGCTTCATTTGATTGGCCAATACAATTAATCCAATTATCTTTAAATATTTGAAATAATTATTTTGGGTTAAGAAATCCATTATGGGATAACTGTTACAAAAATTGAAAAATATTTAAAAAGATCCTATTAATTAGGGCAGAATTTGTGCAAATCGAATCATTCCTAATTGAATTTTTTCTTTCTCTTTTGTTCTTCTTATATTTTGAATCATTCCTAATTGAATCACTTTCCTCATCATTCCTAACCAATAGAATTCTTTTTAACAAATTCTTAATTTATAGGATAACTGTTACAAAAATGGAAAATATTTAAAAGGATTAAGGATCCTATTAATTAGGGCAGAATTTGTGCAAATGAAGGAAACATAATTTAACATTTACAGTAGTAACGGGTAGAATTTTGCATAAATTTAGAACTGACAATAAAGAAAACAAAGCGACCTTTGTAGTTTCTTATTACATTTTTTTTTTTATCCGAATTTCCTATTACGTTGGCTAGATAGTTTAGATCTCAAACAGATCGGATAAGTTAATAATAAATCAAGATTTTTAAAACATCAAGACCCTTATGGAAATTAAAAGTACATGCCATTCTCACTTATGGAAATCAAACAGATCTTTAGTAAGTGTTTGAGTCATTTTTCTTCAAAGCCATTACTAGAAATTTAAAATTTAAATTATTGTTGTCTAATATTTCAATGTTTGGTTCTCTCATATATTAATTGGATCACTTTCTTAATCATTCTTATCTCACGTATTTGAATTTTTTTTCTTTCTGCTTTGTTTTTCTTATATTGTGAATTTGGCCATTAACTTGGTAGGTGTGTACTGACTGAATAGACTACATTTGGTCATCAATGCCTACGAAAAATTGAATTGGGTATGTTGTTTTTTCCATTATTGGTTTTGTTAATGTGGTTTTGATCAAGTTATATTCGTGGAGTTTTGGATGCAATATTAACTAATTTTTATTTATTTGTACTTTGGAAGGAAAACAAATTCAATTTTACGGGAACACACACATGGGATGTTGATTCGAAAAAGAATGCCGTTTAGGAGCACGAAAATTGATCGAATGGTTGTACCATGGCAACAACATCTATGACTATAGGAGTAAGCACAAAGTTCATTAATACATATTGTATTGCTAATTTCTTGAAATTTTTATTTTTTAAAAGAATAAAAAATATATAATTGACCAAAAAAAATTGAAACTATAGATTTTATCCACTGAATCTTGATATTTGGACTTGGAAATTTCAAAAGCTGACCATACACCTTTATTCATCAATTTGTACAATTCATGAAACAATGGTACAGAGTTTTCTTTTCCTTTTTCTTCTTCTTCTTGTTTTTTTTTTTTTTTTGCAGGAAAAAGGGGAATGAAAATGTGAGGAATATGAAGATCTGTCTACTTATTTCTGAAGGTGGCATTTATGAGGTATCGGCAATTCTAATGTATTTGTTGTTACACCTCTAAATATGAAGGTATTTTTAATTGGTTGGTATGCGATCTTAGTGTTGCATGTGATCATACATTTACCCCTTCTGTTTGGATTATAGTTTCAAAAATCTTTAGGAGATTGGATCAGATTTGGAGGCAAATCATTTTTTTTACATTGAAAATAGCATCGGAGGTGTTCTACATGCATTGAAAATTGTTTGTTTGTTTGTTTGTTTTGGAAGAAACTTGCATGTCTTGAACTCTTAAAAGATAAAATGCCACAGCCCGGTAAAATCACTAATTTGAACATGCAAGAAAACTAATAAAGATTGATCAGGTTTACCTATTCTCACTAAATGTGTCATTAACTGGCATGGCAATTGGTGTTTGTAAGTTCCGAAATTTTTCCTCTATATAGAAAATTTTTTGGGTGCTAATATGGTATCACGTGATACCCCTAGGGCACATCTGAGCCCTCTAACAAATGTAATAGATTTTTTTGGATGACCCGGATGTATCTGAAGGGTATCACATCAACCGTACCCTATGTGCACCCAAATTCTTCTCAAATCCTCCGCTTGCATATAATTTATAGTAGCTATAAATAAAAAACTAATGCCAAACAAAGCAGTTTTCGTGGTGCATTAATTAGGTGGGAGTTATGCATAAAGTTAAAAGAACATTGTTCTCTCAATTACTTTAAAACGTGAAAGAAGTGGTGGATTCATTTTTAAAGAAAACTTCCTAATGAGAATTTTATACTTTCTCTCCCAACTTGCTCATTACTGGAAGACTCAACATCTTCTCATGCTTAGTTAATTAATTTTATTGTGTCTCTCCATTTTGCAGGATGAATTATGAGATTTTGAACCTATTATTTCTTGATATATACAAAATATATATATATTTTTGAATGGATTATCCATTCAATTGAAAACATGGTTGTCTAAGTGGAGCACCAGTAATGACGGTTTTTCTTATCGAAAAGTATGTAATGGAATATGAAATGTCAAAAAAAGCACATCATGTTAGATCGGCATCATTACATTAAGGTTAAACTTGACGGAGAAATTTAGTTACTGGTATTGCTATGATATATGTCGACAAAGATATGTAGATTTTGTCAAGAGGATCATGGGTACCCTTAAGAGTTCTTTGGTATTAAGTCATTGATAGTTCAAACTATTTTTTGAAAAGTATAGGCTTCATGGAAACATGTGCACTTTACAATGGTAGTTCAAATTGTGCACTTCATTGATAGTTCAAATTGTGCACCTTACATTTTGTTCTGAAAATGAAACAAAAAAATTTTAACACGAAAGTACTATATTTTTTAATCTAAGAATGTCATATTTATCAAAACTAAAAAGACCAACAATTGGGACGGAGTGATTATTTACGTTTTTGACAATTAAATCAAACGTATATATCTGTATTTCCATCAACTCGATGTATTTGAATTCGTCCCGTGCATAGTACGGGTTTTTTGCTAGTCTAATATATTATTGCAGAATGACTTTCCATAAGGAGGAACGTGGATGCGACAAGTGGCAGTAATCCATGGGATTGTTAGTTGAATTTTGAAGGTAATACATGTGACACGATCTTATCACATTCCATAGATTCTCCTTTTCCAAATTTGAAGAATTAAGGTAGCTGGTTCCATAAATATTCCTCTTATTTTCCATAATGTAATGAAATATCTTTCCAATTTTTTTTTTTTTATCTCTATCTATATTGGTATCTAGGTCAATATTTCATGGTATATCAAATATAGTAATACTTAAAAAAGACTAGTTAATCCCTGCACGATTTTGTGTCTTAGCGGTGAGAAGGATACGTTAAAAAAAAGTAACCGTAATTTGATACGGGTGTATGAATATATAAAATCTATCACCTAATATTCATATCAATAAATGGCCACATATTACACCTGTCCATATTAAAAAATTTATCCATACGATGCCTATTCTTATGAGTTTAGAAATTAAGAAATAATTATGATATACAACCATTTAACTCATCCTTTACCATACACAGAATTTTAAAAAAAATTAAAAAAATTTCTTTAAACACTTAAATGATATATCATTCCGAATTGAGTTCCACTCCTAAATGTGTACTCCAGTTATATCTTCTTTTTTTTTTTTTTTTATCTCTTCTCAGATTCAATTTATTTAATTTCAAAACTTGAAATTCTTATTTGATGGACATCTACTCCATCGAAATGAGATTTCATTATTTGATTAATTTTTATTGTCACTAATTATCTCTTTAATTAAGATATATATAGCATACATTCTGAAACTTTGTTGCTCCAATATTTCTAACAAAAAATAATTGGTATGTAGGAAGTGATAATGAATGGATGAATGAAGAGTAAAATTGATTGCATGAATACCTGAAAATTAAGCACCACTATTTATGCAAATTATCGATAAAAAGGCAAAATTAGAGATCCTGTGGGTATCTTTTCATTCTCTTCTCAACTTAGTATATATACCACCATTTATGGCTTAATTATGGAGTACCTTTTTCATAATTTTTTCTTGCATCAAAATGTGCTTGGGCATAGTTGTCAATTCCACATTTAGCTTGTGGAAGAATAAAAACGCTGGGCTATTAACTATTCCATGAAAGTTGCTGCACAAATATTTGAATGCAAAAAGATGTTTATTAAAGTTAACTTTTATACTTCTATACTTTTTTTTTTAATTACATCGATCATAAAAAGTTACGGCATGTTTTTTTTTTTTTTCTGCGGTGTTAGACTTCATGATGCAGGGAGGCGTGTTGAAATAAGAACGCGCAACAAGGATAATCATGAATTTTGTCTGAACTAGAGGTACTCCCTCCCTGAACAAACGATTAGAGAAAAACTCTCAATTTTCATTAATCAATAAAAAACTCCCTTGCCCTAAGGCTTATATCAATTATTTATACTAGCAGCAACCCTAAAACTAAAAAGGAAATAAAATACTAGCTAGTAACCCTAATTCTTGTAAAATAAGAAAACATAAAATAGGAAACTGAATCAACCTAAAATTAAGAAACTAAATAACTCCATATTAGTAATCTTCCAACAAAATACTAAAATTGAAATAAGGAAAACTTCAAAAAGCTAATTTAAATAATATTAATTTTTCATTCTGCATCATTCTCTCCGGCTTGAAGAAACTCGTCCTCGAGTTTATACAGTAGAAGTCGTCGAGTCTTGTCCGCATTGATCTTGTACTTCAAGTTGATTTTTCCGAACCCAAATTTCACAAAGTGTGGACGCTCGTCGGTTTCGCGGGAGTATCCACGCGTTTTGGTTGTGTTTGTGAAAAATGGGCGATCCGGGAAAAAAGGAAAAAAAATTAGAGTCGCCACCCGGGGTTTAATTTTGGAAAATGTTAGGTACTCGAGAAACCGTTTAGAAAAATAATGACTCTCATGCCGCTGATAAAGGGTTTGATCTACGAAAATTAGAGATTTGGGTTCGGGAGCCAGGTTACCCGCGGTGAAGGTTTTGTTCAAAAAATGCACCACGCATGCCCGAAATTTTCCGGTCTTTACTAAATTTTTGTGAAATTTTTTTATTGAAAACTTTATCTCACATAAACAGTATATCATGAAATAACGAGCTTAAAAGGAAACAAATAATGATGATAAATCAAATAACATATAATCAAATATATATATATGCAAGGAAATTGACCAAGAGGGGGATATAAGTATGACAATAGAAAGTATAGGGGGGTTAATCGCAATTTTTCTACTGGTTTTTCCAAAAAAATAGAGCATCGGGTTTCAAAAAACAGAGCATCTATAACGTTTTTGTAGTGGCGCTGTACGGTGTCCAAAATCACACCGCACGGTACAAAATGGATACCGTGCGGTGCCTCTGTAAGTTATGATTTTCAAAAAAAATTCAGATTTCACCCGATTAAGAGCAAACTCTATTTTTGTGCAAAAATCACATTATGTTTTGATAAAAACAAGTTTGGAAAATAATTTTATTGAATAAATGTACCTCATTTTTAGGGACGGCATCCCACGACATTGGACGATGTCGCGTGATACTTATCCGAGAGGCTCGTATCTTGCTGAAATATCTCCTTTTAGACTCAAAGAGGAGTTTCGGAACTCTCCTCGAGCCCGGTGGAAATTCCCCTCAGAAGACTGTTGTTTGAACGCGAATGTGTACCTCTGGGTTTGCTCGGTTAAGGTCACGAACTTCCAAAAGGATCGACTGGAGGATTGAGAATTGCAGTTCTAGGCTTATAACGACAAGAGTGGGGTAGTTTGAATTTGGAACTGATTTTTGGCAGAGTAACAAAGAGGACGACGAATTTGTATCAAGAAAAAGTTTTTTTGCCAAGAATCTGTGTCTCCCCCGGCCTTCCCTTCTCTCGGTTTATATAGACGGAATTTTCGAACGATTTCATCATTTGGGTGATTCCCGTACGCCAAGAATCATATCATTGGCCGAATATCATCATTCATTCTGAGCTGCTGGAGCAACCCGGGAATCCCGTTGATGGGAGAAGGGTGACGTATGGCATCAAAAGTGTGTCGTACGGTGCATAGCGTAACACTGCATGGTGCAAATAGAATTTCAAGCCGTACAGTTCAGGGTTTCAGGCCGTACGGTTCAGGTCGTTTTGGGTTTTTGGTTCTTCTGATCTATGCGACTCAAGGAGCTTTTCCGAGGTACATTTTGCGCGTTCTTCTCATCATTGGGGGTGCACAAGTCATCAAAATTGGGGTGTCTACACACAAAGGAATTTTGAAATTCTGAAGGAATAATTTTCATTAAAAAACCAAATTCACCTTCCTTCTCGATCAAAAACAAATGGACTTTTAGCGTCTTCAACAAATTCCCAAAATGAATCATCATATTCGTTAGTACTCTTGTCAACTTCACCGTCTTCAAGCTTTTCATAAGAATCAAATTTAATTGATTCTTCTACATCTGTTTCCAACAATGCCAACATAGAAACCACCTTTTTTTACAATTTTTTTTATTTTCTGTAATTTTCTCCACCGGTTTTTCGTCAAAAACTGGTGGCTTACTCCAATCCACTACTGGATCTGAAATAATATTTGAAGTGAAAGGCCACTCAATGGTAGCCTCCCTTGTCCTCCCCTTTGGCTGATAGTTACCCGCCAAAGGTTTGGTGATAGAAACGTCATCCGACACCTCCTCCGCTTTCAGAAACCGAGGTATAATAAGACGACGGCGAGGAGGATTCCCCCCCCCCCCCAACAGTTAGGGCAACAATCTAGTCAGCTAGGGCGTCAATCGCGTCTGACACATGCTGTTCTAATTGTTGGAATCGCGCCTCTATTCGTGCTTCTCGTGCAGCTTTACTTTGTTCATACACATCTTTAGCAACAGCATAACGACCATAACGAACTCCTTGTTGCGCCATGATCTGGAATCGAGCGCAGGCTCTGATACCAACTGATGCAGGGAGGCGTGTTGAAATAAGAACGCGCAATAAGGACAATCACGAATTTTGTCTGAACTAGAGGTACTCCCTCCTTGAACAAACGATTAGAGAAAAACTCTCAATTTTTCTAAAAATTGATAAACAACTCCCTTGCCCCAAGGCTTACATCAATTATTTATACTAGCCGCAACCCTAAAACTAAAAAGTAAATAAAATTACTAGCTAGCAACCCTAATTCTTGTAAAACAAGGAAACATAAAATAGGAAACTGAATCAACCTAAAATTAAGAAACTAAATAACTCCATATTAGTAATCTTCCAACAAAATACTAAAATTAAAATAAGGAAAACTTCAAAAAGCTATTTTAAATAATATTAATTTTTCATTCTGCATCATTATTGATGCAGGGAGCCATGTTGAAATAAGAACGTGCAACAAGAACAATCACGAATTTTGTCTGAACTAGAGGTACTCCCTCTTTGAACAAACGTTTAGAGAAAAACTCTCAATTTTCATTAATCAATAAACAACTCCCTTGCCTAAGGCTTACATCAATTATTTATACTAGCCGCAACCCTAAAACTAAAAAGGAAATAAAATTACTAGCTAGCAACCCTAATTCTTGTAAAACAAGGAAACATAAAATAGGAAACCTCAATCAGAAGAAACTAGGAAACAAAATACTTCTAGAATATTTTGACTAAATTATAACATATTAAATAAAAATACTAAATGTAAATCAATATAAATAAACTATGACTTTTCTTGAAATCCACCCTGCATCAGACTCCCCTTGTTGAAAAAACTTGTCCTCGAGTTTTCATTGCTTGAAGTAACTTGATAAAGCATTTCTTATCGGCATCAGTTTTATACTTCAAATTAATTTTTTCGAACCTGAACTTTGAAAATTCTTCAAAAAGTAAGGGAACGATTTCCTTCCAAATTCTGCCTAGGTGAGCAATCCATATATTCTTGCTTATGGAGTCTTCGATGAATTCCCAAAACGGATCAACAAATTCATTAGCACTCTTGTCAATTGCACCGTCTTCAAGTTTTTTATAAGAATCAAATCCAATTGATTCTTCTAAATCTTTTTCTAACAACTCCAACGTAGAAACCACTTTTTCTTGCAACTCTTCTTGATTTTCTGTAATTTTCTCCACCGGTTCTTCGTCAAAAACTGGTGGCTTACTCCAATCCACTACTGGATCTGGAATATTATTTGTAGTAAAAGGCCACTCAATGGTAGCCTCCGTTGTCCTCTCCCTCAAGTGATAGTTACCCGCCAAAGGTTTGGTGATAGAAACATCATCCGATACATCGTCCTCTTTCGGAAACCGAGGTGTAACAAGACGACGGCGAGGTGGATTCCCCCCAACAGTTAGGGCAGCAATCTGGTCGGCTAGGTCAATAGCATCCGACACATGCAGTTCTAATTGCTGGAACCGCGCCTCTAGTTGTGCTTCTCGCGCGGCATCTTCGTGCTCGTACACATACTCGACGTCAACTTGTCGATCATGACAATATCTTCGTGCCATGATCAATCAGGAATTGAGCCTAAGCTCTGATACCAACTGACACAGCTAGAAACGTAAACAAGGACAAAGATCACCCCCACGAATAAGAAACAACTCTTCTACAATCTAATAACCCGCAGATTAATAGAATTATAGGAAAAAGAAATGTTCTCTCTCTTGTGAAAAAACTCAACATATTAATCAACTCCCTTGCCCTAAGGCTTACATCAATTATTTTTACTAGCCGCAACCCTAAAACTAAAAAGGAAATAAAATTACTAGCTAGCAACCCTAATTCTTGTAAAACAAGGAAACATAAAATAGGAAACCTCAATCAGAAGAAACTAGGAGACAAAATACTTCTAAATATTTTGACTAAATTATAACATATTAAATAAAAATACTAAATGTAAATCAATATAAATAAAATATGACTTTTCTTGAAATCCACTCTGCATCAGAAAATACTAAATGTAAATCAATATAAATAAAATATGACTTTTCTTGAAATCCACCCTACATCACTTCAATTTGTCGAAAAGCCACATACTTGGATTATGATTTTATAGCCAATTCAATCACCATGAGAAATTCGAATCAAGAGGAGTAGATAAGAAATAGAATGGTTATATTCTTTTAATTTAAGTGATCCGGTAATTCAATATACTGTGGTCGAAAATACAATTTTTTCAACTAATATTAAAAAAAAACACTCATCATTTTATTTCATGTCTCCGTACATAGCACGGGTTCATGCTAGTTAACTATTTATACTGCAACAAGTTGGACTGCTCCAAATCAAGGATCTGAAGTAGCAGGTACTATAAGAGATGGTTTCTTCACTAAGGTGGCTTCTGGTCTATCTACAGCTTTTTGTACTGAAATGTGGCTTGGTAAAGTAAAGTCGGAGCAGATATTCAACAGACTCTTCTCACTGTCAGTAGACATAGATAGAAGCAAAGGTATGTGAGATCTTTGACCACTCAAACTTAGTCTGGAATTTGCAATTTAGAAGAGAGCTATTTGAATGGGAGAAGGGTCAACTGCAATATCTAAAACAACTGTTGAAAGCCTGAATGAGGTTACCATATACAATAAGGAGAGGATCAATTGAAAAGGAAATGGGATCATAATACTGGAAATATTTCAATAAAATCCTGCTATGGAAAGTGGGAGCGCAGGTCACCAATGCAGTGAACCCTATTGCATGCTCATTTGGAAGAATGTCTACCCCTTTAAGGTTGAGGTATCCACATGGCAAGCTATTCAAGATAAAAAATAGCAACTAGAAGTATCAAGAGAAATATTTTGCAACAAGATAATATGGTTCTGATGGGATTATATATGCCCACTCTGTAAACTGGACTTGAAAACTGCTACACGCCTTCTTTTGCACTGCCATATTTCTTGGAGAGTCTAGTCCCTGGTCTTGGTCTGGTGGGAAATAGGATGGGCCCACCTAATACATATGACCTCATGTGTTGGTGCCTTGGTGGTCCTTTTTCAAATAGAAGGTGTGGAAAGGTTTGCCGGCATATCACATTTTATCACTACAAGAGAAAAGGTTTTTGATGTCAACCTATTTGCGTCGACTAGAATTGTCATCACAAAAAGCTATTTTTTTGCAACGGCATTGCATCCTGTCTTAAAAAATAGCTATTTGAGTCGGCCAGATCCCCGTCGCAAATAAGTAGTGGCAAATATATACATTTTGTGACAGGAAAAAATACCTTGACCTAAACAGTACCATTTTTAGCGCTAAAAGAGATTCGCGGGGGTGCGGAAAATTCTAAATTTTGTTTTCAATTTTTGGAGGGTTAAAACTCGAGAGATATGTCATTTTACCCCCAAAACCCATCTCTCTCTCTCTCTCTCTCTCTCTCTCTCTCTCTCTCTCTCTCTCTCTCTCTCTCTCTCTCTCTCATCCTCTTACGCCTTTTCTTTCTGCCCTAACATTTTTTGCTGCTGAGGTAGCAAGAAGGCAGCAACTGCTAATCAGAGATGAGTAGCCCCATAATGATGCCCGTCAAACACCACGCCCTTGCTACTACCACGTGATTCCCATTGGTATGCTGAAAGAAGCTATTTTTCTACTCTGTTTAATCTCTCACCAGCTCTATGCATGTGCTCAATCTATATTGCTATTTATCAAATCTATGCTACTGCATGCGATCGATGAAGCCCTAGCTTCTCTGGCGGCCGCCGCCGCCGGCCGATCTCCTCCCTTCCTTCTCTCTATCTCCTCCCCTCTCCCTCTTGTCCTCTTACCCCGTCTCTCCTCCACTCCCCATCAGTTTTTTTTCATCTTGCTGTGTGCTTCTTCTAGTGTTCCGTTCACCCTAGCTTCGGCGCGATTAGAGTACCCCTGCATCACTTCATCTTTGCCGCTGTTTCGTTCAAGCTATCTCAGTTTCTAGCTACCTTTTCCATCCATTCCCGTTCTCCGGCAGTGCGTGACGACTACCGGGTAAGCTGTTCTTGTTTCATTTCTGATGCGAAATCCGGTGTACAGCTCTCTCCAATCTGTTGAAGTTTTCGTTTTGATGCTCTAATTTTGCTTTGTGCTTTTTGGAGAGGAGGCATTTTTTTCATTCTTCTATGGGGTCTGTTGGTCCCTTTGTGTCTGTTTATGTTGATAACCTTCCTTTTGAGATGGACATTGTCTGGCTCAGTCAATTATTCAGGGGTTATGGTGAGGTTGTCGATGTTTACATACCGAAAAAGCGTAGCTCTAGATTTAACACCAAGTTCGGTTTCCTCAGATTTAATTCAAAGGAAGAGGCGTTAAGGGCTGTTCAGGCTCTTCATGGGATTTGTATCAGAGATTTCAATATCCAGGTGAATCTTGCTAGGTATTCTCAGGCTAGAGGGAGCAGGAACTTACTACAATCCGCTAATGTTTTTATTACCAGTGGGAGGAATTCTAAAGCTTCGGTCTATCAGGTTAAGAGAATGGTAATACTAATTTGGTTGATGATAGCTGCCCCTCTTATGCGGATATTGTCGCTGGGAAGAATGCCTCTAGTATCAGACCTTCTATTAAGGTCCATATCGATGATAATCAGTGGCTTTTGAGGAGTGCCGTTGCAAAACTTCCATCTCAGAGGTCTGTGGGGTCCCTCAAGGAGGCATTCATTTCGGATGGGGTTTGGAACATTCAGATTAGACCTATGGGAGGTATTTATGTTTTACTTACTTTTGATTCTGTTGAAGATATGAATTCTATGCTTGAAGGAAGTGGTCTATGTTGGCTCATGAATTGGTTTGTTGAAGTTAAGCAATGGGCTCTTGAATCTACGTTGGAATACTCACGTGTAGTTTGGCTTAATTGTTACGGGATCCCTCTTAATGTCTGGAATGCTGAAACTTTCTACAATATTGGCAGATTATGGGGCGAGGTCATTACTCTTGATGACGAAACCTCTAATAAATCCTCTTTCGCTGTTGGTAAAGTGAAAATTTCTACGAATGCTTTTGAAATTATTAACCATATTGTTAATTTGGAACTCAATGGTATTGTCTATCCTGATAGAGTGGTTAAACATCAAGTGGGTGTTACTAGTTTCGTCAAAGCGGTTTGCGAATGTAATGGTGTTGGAAATACTAAACAGGTGTACTCTTCAGATTCTGAAGGAAAATCTGAAGGTGAAAAAGAGGTGAATGTTGAAGTGGAGGATGTTTTGGTTGAGACCAATGACTTGTCTGATATTGGGGAAAATTTTCAAGTTCTCCCCCCCACCGCTGAGGTTGCTTTTGATGATGGAGTTGTGGAAGTGAACGGGGAGAACGATAAGGTTTCCACTTGTTCGGATAAAACAAAAGTTGAAGCTGATGATTTAGTGATTGCATAGGAGTCTGTTGGCAAGAATTGTGAAGATCCATTGAAGAAGGATTTTGTTTTGGATCCTGATAAATTGGACATGGGATCAATTAATGAGCCACATGAGGGATCAAACAATGATGAGGTGAACAAGGAGGATTTAGTTAGTGATCCTTTCCTTGATCACTTTGAAGCAAATCAGATTGCTATCCAAGCAGCAATCAAAGGGAGTAAAGGGAAAAGAAATAGGAAGAGCATAAATGAAATTCTGGGGTACACCAATCTGAAAACAGGAAAATTCAAAGGAAAGAGGAGTAAAAAGTGTGTGGTTGTTAGATCTGCAATAGCTTCTGCTGCTCTATCTGCTTCAATCTCTTCTGAATCGATAAACAACAGAAATAGAATTTTGTTAGACGAAGCTCAAGCCATCTGGGTTGTAGACAAACTCTTCGGTATTAGCTATGATGGCGATGAAAACGAGGTCATTAGCAAGATAGCTGAGATGGAAGCCCTTAACAAAGAAAGGATTGTTGATCATCACTAATGCTTTCTTGGTTTGATTTCTCTCTTTGCCTATCTTTTGTTGGGTTGGTCTCTTCCAAGGGTTGAGTTCTGTTGCTGCCTTCGGGATTTTAGTAGAGTTTAGCGTTCTTCTTCTGGGTGGGAGTCTGGGTTTGGCTTTGGCTAGTTTTAGTAGGTTTTCAGGTGTTTTGTGGCTTTTGTCCCTATTTGCTCTTGGTTTTTTAGGGTTCTTAGGTGTTGGGGTTATGGTTTTCTTTTTGATTGTTTGGTTGTCTTCTTGTCAGCCTTCCAATCTTTTGGGTCTCGAGAGGCTTTTTGTCTTTCTCTTGTCCCGTTTAATCTTGTATCTCCGATATTTGATTAATAAAATCCTTTTTTGCCGTGCAAAAAAAAATGTTATTGGGGAACCCACTCCGTTGGAAATGGGTTCAATCTGTTGTGGACCATGGGAATGCTTTAAGAATTTTTTCCTTCGGGTGTATTATATTTGTTGTTGTTGAGTTTGAAGAACACACTTAGGAATAAAGATGTTAAACAATTTTTGGGCCCACGTATGAAATAAATCTTTCTTTTTTGGTTGGAAGGTATAAAAGAAATAAATTTTGGTAATGATGAAACAAATCATCAAACAAATTGTAATAAGGACCCAACTTTGGATGGAGGGAATTCATAACAAAAAAGGAAGAAGAAAGGGTTATGGTTTTTAGTCAAATCACTCATTTAGATTGAGTAATTTAGTGAGAAATAGGGAGAAAAGTACAAAAAGAGAAATTTTCGATTGGTTCTTCCCCTTTCTCATGAGATTGGGTGTGAAAAGGGCTCCCCTCTCTTCTATCACCATCCCAAAGGTCTGTAAAAGAAGAAATTTAATTTTTTATTCAAAAGAAATGGAAAACATATTTTTTTTATCAAAAGAAACAAAACAAAGAGCTACGGTAGTGTTTCTGTTATATGTACAAACAAAAACCTTGGGTGAAGTATATCCATAACCTAAAAGCACATAAAAGAGAAGGTTTTTCAATTTGTTGTTTAATTGGCACATTTTTCCCAATTTTTCCCAATTTTATCCTCCCAATATGGATGCTGGTTCTTGGTACTTACGTTATTGTTGTCTTAGGCAGTGGGTCAATTAGTCTCTTGCTAGTTTTGGGTGTAATTACTGGAATGTCTTCCAAGACTTCACTAAAACTTTCCCCCCCGTGTCTTGAATTTGTGTTGTGTTTTGGCTCCATCTATGGGGTGGTTGCATACAAAACTGAGGAACGAACTATATATTATGCAGTTATTGGTTTGAAATCAGCCCAAAAATGAGAGTAAAGGAGGAGAAAATCTCTACAATTGTTTAGTAGATGAAAATACTATTTGTTATAGACAATCAAATAACTTAGAAGGGGACACCATCCTTTTCCTTATGATCAGCTTTCTTTCCTTCTCCACACCCTTGCCCCAATTTTCCTTTCTCCGTGCCAGATAAAGTGTTACGTGATTTAGGTTGTAGTGCAGGCACAATACCACAAAAGTAAACACGTGCATGTGCGAGCGAGCATTGATTTTGATTTTTGTCTCAAAATGCACAGGATAGAAGATTTTTAGAGACGATGCATGTCACGCCCACAAATTTAATAGACCAAATATAGATAATATCCACGTGGGACAAGTCAAAAGTCTTATAATTTTCCTTTCAATAGTCAAAGTCCAAAATAATACATTCTCACTCTGAATAGTCAATGAGCTTGAGGTCTTGGAGACCCTCAACCATGAGATGGTTGAGCAAGCGTAATCTGACTCACCACAGTATCTTTGTGATCTTGAGGTTTATCAAACGTGGTACAAGAAAGATCAATGTGCGCGAATTAATATGTTATGCAGCATGCATAACGATTTGATATGTGAGTTTGAGTTCTACGTGACTGCTCATAAGCTGAGGATAGCTATCAAACAGAAATATGACATCGACTTCTTGACTGAGATGTGATGATGAACTGAAATACGAGGCAATAAATGTTAAGCGCCAAGAGGCTGCTGAGCAAGATGGTTCATGCATCATAGCTAAAACTGGCTCTCGCAGGTCTAGGTATCAGCAGAGGAAGGCTATATGCGCCCTTAGGAGAGGAGTTGCTATAGCCCTTGGTCCGAATGACATTCACTGGTTCTTTTAAGCATAAGAGAGGCAAGAAGTAGAGTGGCTTGAAAAACATGACTAAAAAGACGTGCTTTAACTATGACAAGTTGGGACACTTTGCTCATGAGTACATTGAGCCTAAGAAGGAACTCCCTATTTTATTTCTCGTTTTGACTATTTTGTTACTAGTTAAGGTTTAGTTGCTCATTCTCCTCATTTGTGAGTAGTAGACTCAAGAGCAACTTACCACTCAACGAGAAATAAAGATGGGTTCATGGAGTATTGCCGAATTCTAGGTGGTAGCTAAAGGATTTTCATGGAGAAAGAATCTAGTATGTAGATGTTGGGCATTGGCAAGCTGGACTTGCGACATGGGCGCATTCTGCTTCTTCATGATTTACTTTATGCTTCACAAATTCCGTGAAACTTGTTATTAGTTACTAACATGATGGTCTAGGTTTTTCAATTTCTGTTGAAGAGTAGCTTAATGAGTTTTGATAAGGGTATTATTTGTTATGGTTTTGGATGGTTTTATGACACTAGATATTATTAAATTCAGTTTAATAATAATTCTAGTGATTCTATTTGCTATATTACATCTTTTGGTGATGTTGATTCTGTTGGATGACATTTTGGATAAAGTCACACAGGGCAAGAGGGGGATTTCTACCTGCCCATTGGTGACCATTGCCTTACAGGAAAAGCATTTAGAAAACCATTCAGAAAAGCCATAAAGGCATTTGTTCCAGTGCAAACTTATTCGTTCAAGACATTTGTGGCTCAATGAATGTAAGGGTAAGGTGTGGTGTATCCTATTTTATCACATTAATAGATGACTTCATGCGCTATGGTCATGTCTATTTGTTTTCTCACAAGTCAGAAGCATTGGATTGCTTTAGACGCTATTTTCATGAGGTTGAGAATCAATTAAACAAGAGCATTAAGGCTCCTAGAACTGACCGTGGTTGCGAGTATCTACATGAGTAATATAAGGTGCTCAGTGAGGAAAAGTGGATAGTTAGGCAATTAACAATTCTTAGTACTTTGCAACAAAATGGTGTGACGGAGATAAAGAATTGTAAGTTGCTAGACATGGTTTGATCGATAATGGTGCAAACAAATCTTCCAATTTCTAATTAGGGGTATGCATTGCTAATTGCGGCCTACGTCCCTAACTGCATGCCCTCCATATCATTATCTTCCACCCCATATGAGTAATGGACCAGCAGAAAACCTGATTTGGGTAATTTGTTGCCATGGGGGTTGGTTGCTTAAACACACAGTACTTCTCATAAGTATGAAAAAATAGGCCTTAAAGGCAAGAAGTGCATCTTTTAGCACTCTAAGAGCTATGTGTTTTGGTGAGTAACCTAATGGAAGTAGGGGTGAACAAAAAACCAGTTGAACCGAACCGAGTACAAGAACCAAACCGAACCGGTTGATTTTTTCGGTTTTTAAAATATTTTTATTCGGTTCGGTTCTCAGAATTCAAATTTTTTTGAAACCGGTTGGGTTCCCGGTTCAAGGGATTTTCAGGCGAACCGAATCGAACCGAACCGGTTATATACATATATACTAAAAATTGTAAGAGGTGGGGTTCGAACCCACGACCTAACACAAGGGATGCTTAGCACCTAACCACTTGGCCAGCCAACGCTGTTGTTTCAATTCATGTAATAAAATTATTTATTAGTTATTTCAGATCCTTTTACCAAAATCCCTACCTACCAGAATAAAACTCATCTCATCAGACTACTCTCATATTTTTCAACATAAGCCGCCACCTCCTCTCTCAGTCTCTCTCTCTACCACCCACCCGTTTCTCTCTACCACTCTCTCCGACGCGGTCATCACTCATCATCGTCATCGTATTCAAGCGCCTGACGCCGTCATCAAGCGACCGATGCAGTCGTCGTCGTCCAACGCCGTCTCTCCGTCTTGTTCAGATCTGTTTTCTCTCTCTCTCTCTCGATCGTATATGTATGTATATATGTTTGTATATACATATATAGATAGGTTTGTATGTGTAATATCATAGATCTGTATATGTATGTATATATGTTTTTATACATACTTATGTATATATGATTGTAGATCTGTAAATTTTCTTTCCTCTTTTCGATTGTAGATCTGTCTATATGTTTTTATGTATATATATATATTTCCTTTCCTCTTTTTGATTGTAGATCTTTTTGACACGATCTCCTCTCTTTGGGTGTGAACCGAACCGACTTCGAAACCGAACCGACTTCGAAACCGAACCGAACCGGGACGAACCGAACCGACCTCTAAGCAACCGGTTTCGGTTCCATGTTCTGTCTAAACTGGTTTTGTCCAGTTCACTCAAAATCACCCCTGAACCGAACCGGTTACACCCCTAAATGGAAGTGTGATTGAAATTGAGTTACGAGATGTGGATTTTCCTTTGAGGAGAATTTCCCTAGCAGAGGAGAGGTTAGTAGAGATGTAGAGCTCTATGAGATGGAGGATCCAATGTTGGGCGCACCGAGTCGTCCAGTCGAGAATGGGGAAGAAATTCTCCTATCTCCTGGGGATAGTGGGAGCGACTTTCTTAATCATGGAATAGATCTATTGGATATGGATTCTCAAGATCCTCTAATGCGTTGAAGCAAACGTGGAACAATCTCTCATCGTCATTTTGAGATTGAGGGAGAGACTTTCATAATTGCTCCGAAAGATGAAAAGAGCCCAAAACATTGAGAGTAGCTCTTTCATCTCCTGCTAGTAAGAAATGGATAACTTAATGCAAGAAGAGTTGGAGTGTTTAAAAAGATAAACCATGTCTAGGTCTTGGTTGATCTTTCGCCTCGGTGCACGACCATAGAGAACAAATAGGTTCTTAAGATCAAACGCGAGGCAAATGGTTCTATATTGAGCAATAAGTTCCGTCTAATAGCGATTGGTTACACCCAATTTCCGGTGTAAATTGTGAGGAAATTTTCTCCCTAATGGTGAGATTTGCCTCCTTTCGCTTTATTCTAGCCTTAAAAATATTCGAGGACATTAAAATGACATTTCTCAATGGAGAACTGGATGAGGAGACCTGTTTGGATCAACATAGAGTGTTTTGAGGCAAATGGCTAGGAGCGCAAAGTTTGCATGCTCCAACGGTCTATCTATGCCTAAAACAACCGTCCAGGCAGTAGTGTATGAGATTCCATCAAGCCATTATCACTAATGGGTTTACGATGATCAATGAAGACCACTGCGTGTATTTGAATAGTCCACGGATAATTTTTTAATAATGTCATTGCATGTGGATGACATTCATCTGGCCGGAAATTACAAGGACATGGTTGTCGCCACAAAGTTGTGGTTATCCTCCATTTTTTTTGAAATGAAGGATATGGGTAAAGCAAGCTATGTGCTCAGAGTTAAGCTCTTAAAGGATCGTTTTAGGAGATTATTGGTTTGTCTTCTCAGACTTACATTAAGAATATTTTTAGAACGATTCTGGTAGCAAAGCTGCAAAATCCATTGACACTCCTATTGCTAGAGATGAGAATATAAGACTTAATATTGAACCTAATACTCCTTAAGAGTTGAAATAGATGACCTGCATACCCTATTCAATGTTGTTGACAGCTTGAAATATGCAATGATGTGCATATATTGTTACATATGTTTATATTAGACATAACTCATCAAAGGAATTGTTGCGCAATAGGAAGTGATTAAGTAACACATCTCTTGTATGCCCATTGTGCACGCCCTTTGCTAGCGAGGCTTGAGTGACACATGTTAGGGCTTCTGGACTGCATAGATGGAGTTAGATGTGTATCTTTAAGATATATGGGATTTTTATGCCATTTGTGCACTTAATATTTGAATATTGTTGTTGCAAAATGAGCAATTTTTTATGAATAACACACAAAATTGAAAGATTGATGTCAGCAGGTTAGATTGGCTCACTCACACGAGCAATCGCCTTCGGCGCTTGAGATAGCTAGCGAAGATGAGACAGACGGGTAATGAGATAAACAGGTTAGGCCTGTTATATAGTCTGATAAGAGGAATCAGATATACCCACCAAAGGTCGCCTTGGTTGAAGCCAAGATGGGGTCTATTTTTGGGGACCGATCACTAGTAGTTCCCGCTATTGTGAGTTTTACCTATTTTTTGTTAGCCAGATGTGAGTACTCGTATGGCGCTATAGACACCCCAAAATGAGACTCTCGTACACATTTTTTGATCCCCAATGATGGAAAGAAACGCCCGGAAAGCCTTTCGGATTGAAACTCTTCAAGTCAACAAAGTCAATAGTGTCGCACGGCACTCATCTCTCACGCACGAAGCTTCAACAATCACGCACGACATGCTTTTTGGATATTGGCGGTGGAAGTGTGTCGTACGGCACAGTTGGTGTACCGCACGGTACAGTTTGTGTGCCGTACGACACTGTCATACATCAGTCAACTTTTGCAGAGCTTCCAGCAGCTCAAATGTTTGACAATCGGTTCCCTCCTTCATCATGGTTACTTTCAAAGCTTAAAGGCTACATCATAGGCATCATTACTTTGAGTGGGTAGCAAGAATACTTGGAGACCAAGTTCGTTTCACGCCTATATATACCGATCGGCTCCGAAGGAAGAACACCAACGAAAGACCCAAGAAAAATCATGGTTAAGCTCCTCCAAATTCTGTCCATAATCATGCTCACCTTCTAATTCACCTACTACTCTCACTCTCCACCCTAGAAAATAACCCTCAAAGCGTTACACAAGCAAATCCAATCAAAAATCAAGTTCCTCTATTTTTGGTTCAAACCCGTGAGGTTGCTTTATTCGAGTTCTAGTCATCAATCATTCTTGTTGCTGCATCAGAGGGGAGTTAGAAGCTAAAGGAAGTCCAAATCAAGTTCAAAAGAGTTTCAATCCGAGAGTTCCAAGCCGAAGGTACATTTCTGTTTCGCCAAAATTCTTAACTTTGGTACCCTGAGGGGAGGGGTGCCGAGTGTGAGATGACCTTCTATATCATCTCCACATTTGGTATACCCATGTTATAGCAAAAACCAGTTCAATTGGAAACCTCCCGGTTGCGTCGTACGGTGAACTTTACGTGTCGTATGGAGCAATCTAACGAGGAGGAACAATTTCTATTCAAACATATCATTTTTCAGTTCAAAGTAATTAGTTTTAATCAAGTTTTCATACCTTGTATGTGCTTCTATTCAATCATGTCGAAAAACCAAAGTTTGAACCGTTTGTGAAGGAAACAGTGCCGCATGGCACTCCCCATGTACCGCACGGCACAGTTGGAATGTTGTACGACACTCTTTTAAAAATTTGACCGTTGGACTGATAAACAGTGCCGCACGGCACACTTTATCTACCGCACGGTACACCTAATGTGCCGCACGGCACACTTTTGCAAATTTTGAAACATTTCCTTTACAAAACAGTTTGAACCCTTGGTGTGTTATCTGGATTATTTGATTTGCATATTGCTTATTTTCATTATTATCGTTTGCTTTGTTTGATAAACTGTTTATTTGAATAAAGTTCGGCATTAAAGTATCTTCGAAAAATCCCACAAATGTTTAGTAAAGACCGATTTTTAATCGGGCGAGCGGGGTGCCTTCAAACCCTTCCCCGCTCGTAACCTGGCTCCCGAATCCAAAACGAATCTCTGGTTTTCAAATCGGTCTATAAATCATCTTCCAAATCATTTTCAAATTGGTTTCTCGGGTCCTAACCATTTTCCAAAAACCCGGGTGGCGACTCTATTTTCAAAACATCATTTTCGAACGACAATGCGTGGAGGTCGACCGTCCACAAAATGGCGACTCAGCTAGGGATTTTCAAATTAATCTCTAATTTGGTCTTTTTATACTTATGAACTTCTCGAAAGCTTGTCAAAACGAAAATGCCTAGCGCTATCGCAAGGAAGGAATGGCGGCCTAACAAGGCCTCGCCCGGCCATCTTGACTGGAGCTTTTTGGGTTGTTTGTCTGTGTAAAGATATCAAAGAATAGATTAATTTGGAGAGCCAAGCTTGAAAGATATTTGTGGGATTTTTTAAAATAATTTTATTGCTAAACTTTTGCATCACTTGCATCGATGTTGGATAAGCCCCGCTGCTGCGTCTTAGTTACCCTACCCAGTTCACTGGTGTTAGGACATCCCCGGATGCTCAGCAACCTTGGACCGTGATGAGTCAGCCTACCGCTTGACCTTTGCCATGCAGTACACTTGGCACTGGGAGGCAAATATTGGCTCTAGTATAGGGGACCCCCTCAACCAAAACCGGCCTTTGCACATAACAAACCATAGAACCATCCAACCTAGGACAGGAACCCACATGTTAGGATTATGTGATATACCATGTTATGTGTTTATTGCTTTCCATATATTGTCATCATTTTGCATTATCATGTTTAGTTAGACCCCATGCTGTCACATTTTCCCGTGGTCTTAAGAGGTTGCCCTGCCCGATGATGAGTCGTGCATTCCAATGCATGTTGTTCAGATCAATTCAGTCCTTAGAATAACAGGACTTAGGAAAGTCAAGTCAACTTGATCCTTGACAATCCCTTGGCAATGACCTAACAGAAATTAGGAACAATTGACCCAAGCTGGGGCAGTTGTCCCTAAAATCAAAGTTAGACCCTTGAAAAGGAATTATCAAGAACCAAGTTATTTGAATTTTCCCAAATCCTGCTATCCTAAATAAGGATACACTGCAAAAGATACACTGAGGATTGGGGCAGCGTTTTTAAGACCCATTTTTCCATAGTCTAGGAGACTTTAAATCTTTGGAGTTTGAAACACCTCCAGTGTCAGCCGTGCTCGAACGGCTCCTTGTGATTCTATCACATTTCTATCCAGATTTCGACAACCATATTGCTTTGTCTTGGATGGTCACGAAAGTTGATTGGCTCTGGTTCCAACACACAAGAACTTAACCTACGGAGTAGTCGACCTACCCAGGGTTGTTGAAATTTTTTTGAGAGTTAGGGTGACATACACGACACAAAAATGACATTCTCCTTTTTTGAAATAAAATGGCGGCACTTCTAAATCTGCTTTTTGCTTTGCTGTCAGTTCTAAACGATTGGTCAAATCGAGAAGGACAACATACCTGGTTGGACCCGACCTCCTAAACAACGGTTAATTCGAACTCAGTTAGAAGCAGCACATTTTGGTTCAACAAGTCCTTCAGAGATGTCAAAAGAACCAACAAATAAGAATGAAGTTGAAGCTCTCAGGTTAGCCTTGGAAGAACAGCGAGAACACAACGAAACCCAAATGGCCGAATTGCTACTTCTGATACAAGGATTGACCACTCAAAACCAGCCACCACAGGGTCCAAGGGAGCAACCACCGTCGCCTCCTCCGCCAAAAAATCCAGACTTGGAAGCAATGATGGCTAAAATCACCAAACTTGAGGAATCAGTTCAGAAACAAGAAAAGGTAGCTGCCACAGGCGACGATATGGATAAGTTGTGCCTATTCCCTGACGCTAAGCTCCCAGAAAGATTCAAACCGATAGCTTGGGAGAAATTTGATGGGAGCGGAGATCCAAAGGCTCATCTGCAAACATATGTGGGTACTCTGTCCATGTATAACATTGAGAAGAACGCTATGGCTCAAATGTTTCAGCAAACTCTGACAGGGCCAACATTGCGGTGGTTTCTAAACCTAGACATTTTGAAGAAAGGAAGTTGGGAAGATATTGGGGCAGCTTTCATGACCCAGTATAATTACAACATCCAGCTTGAGATGACCATTCGGGAATTGGATGCAACCAAGATGGGGGCAAACAAGTCATTTGCTGACTTCATCAAAAGGTGGAGAGGAAAGGCATCTCAGATGATAAACCGGCCCTCAGAGAAGGAACAAATGAGGATCATCACGAAGAACTTATTGCCAAATTTTGCTAAACACCTAGTGGTATTTCAAGCTACTGCAGACTTCAAAACCTTCTATGAGGCAGGCCTTGCCATTGAGGAGGCAATCCAGTCGGGGATTTTCGAGAAAAAAGAACCTGTTCCCAAAGTCAAATGGGTGTACCCTGGCAACACCGACACATTGATCAGCAAAAACGATTATACCCAAGCCTTTTCCAACTCCACAAACCAAAATTTCAACCAAGCCATGCCTATCAACGAAGTCAAAACTCAAACCAACCACTCTCACAAGCTACAAAGAACCCTTTCTCAATTCTCCGAGCCTCTGTCCTTGATTTATGAGAAGCTCCTCAAAACCGGCCATGTCAAACCACTCATTCCAACTCCTCTACCTCAGAAGCTTCCATCTTACCATAACCCAAATGCCTTTTGTGTATTCCATCAAATGCCCGGTCACACTACTGATGAGTGCCATCGCCTTCGTCACAGAATTCAGAACCTCATTGACAGCAAAACCATCATTTCACCACCAGCAAAAACAAACACTCAGACAAGTCCCAATCCTCATATCAACTCTGCCATGTTCAACATTGAACCCATGGGGGATTACTGATTGATGTCAAGGCCAGCAAAAGAAGAATGAACCGCCAAGGACCATGCAATAGACCAATCTTTCACGAGTCTTGAGAATTTTCAAGTTTCGAGTCAGAGTCGTCTCTTTTATTGAGTCAGTTTGTATTTCTGTTTCTACTTTGGTGTTTGTCTTCAAATTCGAGTCTGTAATGTTCTGTTGTCTAAAAGAAGAGAAAAACCAAAAATAGAGTCAGCTTTGTAGTCCCGAACTACGTCACGACCTGATTCCTTGCAAAGGGATACGTAGGCAACCCTTAGTGGTTCAGTCGCAACTTTCATAAATCTATGTCACGCTTTTGTGTTAGAATTGTCGTAATAAACTTGAGTTTTTGCAATAATCCTTGAAAATGGGATTGTTTTCCACCATCATTTGAAATTCATGACAATCACTTCAAAACACGGGATGATTTTTGATTGAACCCTCACCTCTCACACGAAGAAGGAATTCCAGGCGCAATTCCCCAACGTCATCAAGAAGCAATGCTTTGACCAAAAATAAAAATAAAAATGAAGCATGCTAGGTCGAAAACCCGAAAGGGCGGCCTAGGCAAAAGTTAAGGCAAAGCTCGCTGGATCAAAACTTTGAAGTATGATCCAGACAAAAGTTAGAGCATATACAGATTCTTTCTATTAAGTTGTGCATTTCAAAATGAAGAAAGGCATTCTTTGTTTCCATTCCCCAGATAAAAATATCCCTTGATAGCCCTTTTTGAGCCTGAATTATCCTCTTTGAAAAAGAACCCAGCTAGACAGCTATCCCCCACACTGGGGCGAATTAAGAGAAATGAAAGTGCCAAGTTATCAGCAAGATGTCAAGATAAAAGTGCCGAGCACATGATCGTCAGAGAAATGTCAAATTTTCAAAAGTACCAAATGCATGGTTGCCAGTGGCACATCAGAATGGAAAATGCCAAGTTCATGGGCACAACCAAATGTGAAGAACTGAAAAGGAAGAAAGAAAGAGAGTGCCTATCAAAGCCAAAACGGGGCACAAAGGAAAACATTGAAGAAAACAGAAAGGGCATGCAAAAAAGAGTTCAAGATAGTTGCTAGCTCTAAAACCCAGAAAGAATGAAATTTTTTGAGCCTTTATCCTTTCTTTGTTAAACCCCAAAACCTTGGCCCCATTATAACCTAAATAAAGTCCTTTCAGATTGAAAAACATAGCTTGATAGCAAGGATCCAGTGGGAACAATATCATCTCACTTGGAGATCAAAAGTCAAAGCACCAGCATCCGTCAGAAGCAAAAGTCCAGACCGGGGCATCTCAATGGAAAATCAGTGTGTCAGCATCTCGGGGGCAAGAGTTCACAATAAGAAATCTTGTGTTTTTTATAAAAACAATCGATTTGAATGATAATCCTTTGATGGGGTGAAACAATTTCAAAACCAAAATACTCAAGTTCATGACGGTTTCAAACATCAATTGTGTGGCACGTTTTGCCACTTCCCAAATTCTCGAGTCAACATAGTTTTGTCAGAGTCCATTCCTTTGTCACAAGGTCAATCTAGTAACAGAATAACCCGCGTCTACCAAATTCACGAGTAGTCATTCTCCGCCCAAACCAGGGGCATCTTTGTAAAGTCATTCGTATCATCTGGGCCTTGTCCAAATTCACACAAGGTCTTTTGTTCAATCAACCCTTGGTGGTCTTGATATTCTTAAACTCGTGGAAGACGATGTCAATGTATGGAATAGTCTATTTTTGGATAAACAAGTCAATAGGTTCAGAATTGAAGCTTGTCATCTGTTGGGACACATTTGTCCAAGACTGGGGCACGTCAACTCAACGCCATCTATTGGGAGAAGCACATACACCTGAGTTTAAGATTTGGGGCAGAAATGACAAAAAGCTCAAGCCTCACAAAAAGCCAGAAAGCCTGAAAGCTCAAGCTCACTGATCAAGTGTAACTTCAAATCTAGACCCTATCCAAAAGGAAATATAGTAAAGCAAAAGGAGACACCATGTTGCGCCACCTACTTTAAAAAAAAAGAAAAAGGAATGTTGTCATTGTGTCATCAAATGTGAAAACCTGAGTCTCACACAAGAGTCCTCATGAACAATTTTTCAATCAATCGTCCTTCCAGAATAGTTTTCCAATTATTCGTCCTTCGGGACAATTTTTCAACCAGTCATCCTTCGGGATAGTTTTTCATTCCATCGTCCTTTGGGACAATTTTTCAATCAATCGTCCTGCGAGACAGTTTTTTTTACTCCACCGTCCCTCAGGAAATGTTTTCAATCAACCGACCTTCAGGAAATGTTTTCAATCAACTATATGTCTTGCGGGACATGTTTTCAATCAATTGTCACTCAGAACATGTTTTCAGCTAACTGTCATTCGGGACATATTTTCAATCAACCGCTCGTCCTTCGGGACATGTTTTCAATTAAGCATCCCTTGAGACATGTCTTCAATCAACCATCCCTCAAGATGTGCTTTCAATCAAACATTTTTTAATCACCGTTCCTCGTTGTGATTTTTCAAACAACGTTTTCAATCCACGGTCCTCAGCGATAATTTTTCAATTTTTCAATCAACTTCAATCAATTTCAACCAATTTCAATCAATTTTTTTTAATCAACTTCAACAAATTTCAATCAATTTTTCAATCAACTTCAATCAAAATTCAAATTTCAAGACTAGAAATGGTCAGCTTTTCAATCAACCGTCCTTTGTGATAGTCTTTCAGTCAAGCATTCTTTGGAACATTTTTTCAATCAATTGTCCTCCAGGGACAACTTTTCAATAAAATCAATTTTAAGGTCAGTGCTTGACCGACCAGGTGACTAAAAATAAAGACGCGTCCCAAGCGAAGGACTCTCGACCAGTGCAGCACAATATCCGGAAGTACCGGAGTCGAACCACAGAGACGGACGAACGTGTGCAGGACTCAAAGATGACGGGTTCACAGTTTATCTTGGCTCTTAGGTAGCCACCCCTTGTTCAAATATTAGTTAACTAAGTTACCGAACTAATTTACTGAATGCAGATTCAAAATGAGAGTACAGTTGAGGGAACCCAGCGTCCGTGACTAGCCTAACCAATGTTTACTCGGGCCACAATTACTCTTTTTCCTGATTTTAGAATAAGAAAAAGGATCCCTAACAAATGCGCACCACCTGTCACCAGATTCCGTGCGCATTCGAATTCCGGCGATGCCTGGGTATTGTTTGTTAGAAGAGTTTTCGTGTCCTAAAATTGCTCAAAAATCAAGTTAATTCGGTCCCGAGGTAGAACATCGATTGGTCTAGCTGCGAAGCGCCTTCGCCCCGCAGCCGCACTCTATACGACTACTCGCTCATTATCCTATTGAACGCAACGATAATATTATAAACCCTAGATCTAAACATGCTTGTAAAATGAAAATCAAAGCAGAAATCAATACCACTGATTGCGCAAAAAGAATAAACTTGATTAACAACTCTAAAACTCCAATCCAAAGCTGGAAATCTGAAAGTCTGAACTGAACTTGAATCTGAAAAATAAAACTAAGAACAACAGCCAAAGTTAATGAAAAATAAATCTAAGTTATGAATGTGGAACCCTAATTAGAGCTCAAAGAGAAGTATTTATACTAATCCCTAATTTCTAATCAAAATCCGAGACAAAATAGGATTATCCTCTGCGGGAGACCAAAACGCTGCCGTTCACTGGCCAAGATAAGCTCTCGGTAGCACTACCATGAAAATGGTATAGCGCTACCGCGCCCCTTAACTCCCCCTTTGACTGGTTGACCGTTGAACCGTTGACCCATCTAAACCCTTCGGTAGCGCTATTTTGCGCCTTTTTGTTCATTCTTGCGCCTTTTTGTGCCATTCTTGAGCGTTCCATCAAATTCCTGTAGCGCTCGCAATGGGTTACGATCACGTCCACGCGAAATCCACTTCAACACTTAGCCTCCTCAGCCTTCCCACTCTTGATTCTCGTGCATGCCCCTCCAACAACTCCAATTAGCGCAAAAACACCTCTTTTTCCTGCGAATTAAGCACAAACACCAAATCCAACCAGGTGCACACATTAAATGGAAAATGAGGATTAAAAACACGAAAACCGCGCTAACTCTATCCTACTTAGGCGCTTAAATGCATGGATTTCACGCGCCAATCAGTCAGTTTCTCAAATCAATCTGTCTTCTGAAACAAAATTTTCAAACCAATCTCTAAAAACTCAATTTCAACAAATCAAGTCAATCAAACCACTCAGTTTAGCCACGCGTCTTTTCTGATCAAGTGTTATCACTCAAGTTCAGCCATGTGTCCTTCGGGAATGCACGCTACCAATTTAATCAGTAAGTTCAATTCTCATGCTTGTCTGATATGTTGCTTAATTGCATCCATATGCATTTAGCCCCGACGAACTACGCTGGTCTGATCCTTTCAATGAGGTACGTAGGCAACTCTTACCAGCGCGACCACATGCATCATATTTACTTGTATGTTTTCGTACGAAGATGTTCACATTGAGGGGTGTCTTCTATCTTTGACGCGACTTCCATCACACAATAATTGTAAGCCTCGTCAAAGAGGGGCAACTGTAGACACCCCAAAATGAGACTCTCGTACACATATTTTTATCCCCAATGATGGAAAGAAACGCCCGGAAAGCCTTTCGGATTGAAACTCTTCAAGTCAACAAAGTCAATAGTGCCGCACGACACTCATCTCTCACGCACGAAGCTTCAACAATCACGCACGACATGCTTTTTGGATATTGGCGGTGGAAGTGTGCCGTACGGCACAGTTGGTGTACCGCACGGTACAGTTTGTGTGCCATACAGCACTGTCATACATCAGTCGACTTTTGCAGAGCTTCCAGCAGCTCAAATGTTTGACAATCGGTTCCCTCCTTCATCATGGTTACTTGCAAAGCTTAAAGGCTACATCATAGGCATCATTGCTTTGAGTGGGTAGCAAGAATACTTGGAGACCAAGTTCGTTTCACGCCTATATATACCGATCGGCTCCGAAGGAAGAACACCAACGAAAGACCCAAGAAAAATCATGGTTAAGCTCCCCCAAATTCTGTCCATAATCATGCTCACCTTCTAATTCACCTACTACTCTCACTCTCCACCCCAGAAAATAACCCTCAAAGCCTTACACAAGCAAATCCAATCAAAAATCAAGTTCCTCTGTTTTTGGTTCAAACCCGTGAGGTTGCCATTCCAAATTTATTCGAGTTCTAGTCATCAATCATTCTTGTTGCTGCATCAGAGGGGAGTTAGAAGCTAAAGGAAGTCCAAATCAAGTTCAAAAGAGTTTCAATCCGAGAGTTCCAAGCCGAAGGTACATTTCCGTTTCGCCAAAATTCTCAACTTTGGTACCCTGAGGGGAGGGGTGCCGAGTGTGGGATGATCTTCTATATCATCTCCACATTTGGTATACCCATGTTATAGCAAAAACCAGTTCAATTGGAAACCTCCCAGTTGCGTCGTACGGTGAACTTTACGCGTCGTATGGAGCAATCTAATGAGGAGGAACAATTTGTATTCAAACATATCATTTTTCAGTTCAAAGTAATTAGTTTTAATCAAGTTTTCATACCTTGTATGTGCTTCTATTCAATCATGTCGAAAAACCAAAGTTTGAACTATTTGTGAAGGAAACAGTGCCGCACGGCACTCCCCACGTACCGCACGACACAGTTGGAGTGCTGTACGACACTCTTTTGAAAATTTGACTGTTGGACTGACAAACAGTGCCGCACGACACACTTTATGTACCGCACGGTACACCTAATGTGCCGCACGGCACACTTTTGCAAATTTTGAAACATTTCCTTTACAAAACAGTTTGAACTGTTGGTGTGTTATCTGGATTATTTGATTGCATATTGCTTATTTTCATTATTATCGTTTGCTTTGTTTGATAAACTATTTATTTGAATAAAGTTCGGCATTAAAGTATCTTCAAAAAATCCCACAAATGTTTAGTAAAGACCGATTTTTAATCGGGCGAGCGGGGTGCATTAAAACCCTTCCCCACTCGTAACCTGGCTCCTGAATCCAAAATGAATCTCTGATTTTCAAATCGGTTTATAAATCATCTTCCAAATCATTTTCAAATTGGTTTCTCGGGTCCTAACCATTTTCCGAAAACCCGGGTGGCGACTCTATTTTCAAAACATCATTTTCGAACGACAATGCGTGGAGGTCGACCGTCCACAGGCGCCGTGATGGCAGGCTAGAGAACTCAGGTTGGGCGCTAGGTAGCGACCAGACTAAGGTCTATACGGTGTTTGGGAATATGACATCGCTTTTTTGAAAAGTAACTCCACCGTAGCATGTATTCATACTACATGGGTTATGCGATCATTTGTATTAGAGGTGAGTGAATGGATCCTTGCTTCCTCACCGTGTGAGTCTAAACGGTCATTAGATAAAAGACTGCAAATATATAGAATGTGCTCTTTGATTTTTGACTATGTCATGAAGTAGAGATTTTGTGTTGCTACTCTAGCTTGACTACCTAAGACCACGAAATGTGAGAGTCCCATGGAGCATGACTGGGAAAGCAACAAAGTTAAAACCAAGTAACATGAGGGCAAAAAGAGGATCATTTAGTAGTACACCCTGCTATATATTCACTGTCGACAACTCAGATCGCTCTGTTAGGATGCGGATTGGGTGTGAATATAGAATGCATGATTTGGGGGGTCAAGCATGCTTTTGGAAGGATTAAAGATGCTTGGTCTGGTGTAACTAAGTGGATTCAGGGTACATGAGACACTCTCTTTTGGGTTGATGTCTCTATGCTGGCTCTTATAGAGTTTCTAGTGTAAAGCTCCCACTTGGAGGTGCTCCAGTGATCGCACGGTTCATTAGCATGTATGAGTTTCTTCTTAGTTGGGCAGATGGAAGAGAGACTGATGAAATTTGTCATGCCCATGCGTGGACGAGTGGGAGATGTTGAAATTTGGGCCGGGTCCGGGACCAAATCGGGTCGCCCATGTGGGCATGACCCGGTGACCCATTCATTATAGAGTCCTATAAGATAGGAGAAGTTGAATTAATCCTAGACTTTTAGGATTATAGGACTTCTAAAGCATCTAGGCTACTTACTCTATATATTTCCTGCAGCATATTCATAAGATTATATGCATACAAGATTATCAGTCATTGAGTTCTACGAAACTCTCTCCCTAGTTTCTCTCTCTGCTATTAAGAGTGATTCGAAGTTTTTGCACCGGGGAATAGAGGGTGATACTCGAACCTCGTAGTATCACTCCATCGCAGGAGATTGTTGTTGTTCTAGTACGTGATTCAGAGTATGTAATCCATCCACCAAAATATCCGGTTCGGTAAAAGTTCGCTAAAGGTAACTCGAACCACCCGTTTCCGCATTCATTATTAAAGTTTAACACTTTTTTTATTACTAACAAATTCCACATGATGTGTTCAAAAAACGTATTATATGTACTAGTCTCAAACATATGGATATTTTAACGAGCTCCCAAATATAGATTTCTACCACTTATATTTAAAAACAGCACAAAAAGTGGATTTCTAGCTTACTCTGTGTAAATAGACACTGGACGTTTATTGTGAAATGGCAGGTAGGATCGCCGATGGCAGTAACGGAAATGTGGCAGTTGATTTTTATCATCAATTTAAGGTAAATATTTTAACTTTCCGAAGCATCAAAAAAAAAATTTAAGGTATATATTTTTGAACGGGATAGGTGCTTTGTGCAGTATTCAATATAAGATTAATCACCATTTGGTTTTGAAGGTTTTGAAATATATGAAAATTGTAGGATGATGTGAAGATCATGAAGAAAATGGGTTTGGAGGCCTTTAGATTCTCAATCTCATGGTCCAGAATTTTGCCTGGTAAGATTTCTATTCGACTTTTTGCCGGTTAACATTTTACTTTGAATTTGAAATGCTTTTCATATATTAATTGACGAGCTACGAAATTGTCAGGTGGACAGCTAAACTGTTGGGGTGCTAGAATGAATTTGGAAGAAAATTGGTTAAGTGAAGTGGAGGTTTTTAAAAGATGAAGGGTGAGAGATGTAATAAAGGCTTTGGAAGGAAGACTTTTGTATTACACTTTTTCGGATTGTATGTGGAGGAGTACAAGGTTGGCAGTGAATGACTTTTGCAAAATGGATTTTCATTACATTGAAAGTGTACACCGGCTGCTCTATTTATAGAGCTCTTTGACCGACCTACTTGGACTCTAGAAACATCATGATTTTGCCTACAACTTCACCGGCCGACTTATACATCTCAGGAAATCTCCAGATTTTGAACATGTTTCTAATACAAAAATCTCCCTTCAATTATTATTTTATTTAGGTTCTAGACTTTCTAGACACTCTAGATATTTTATTTTATTCATGATTACAAATTATTTTTTTAACACTCCTCCTTAATTTGTAATCTTCATGACTTGATGAAATTGAGAAAAATTTTCTACTGCCACTGTTTTGGTCATTATGTCGGCTAGCTGCTCGTTGGTATTGATGAACTCCAACTGAATTTCTCCATTCTGCACCAAGTCTCGAATAAAGTGATGTCGAAGCTCAATGTGTTTTGTCCTGCCGTGAAAAACTGGATTTTTGCTCATTGCTATGGCTGACATATTATCACAGTAGATAACTGTAGGGCCTTCCTCTTTATGCTCCATGTTAGAAAGAATCCTTCTGAGCCACACAGCTTCGCATGTTGCATCTGTAGCTGCTATATATTCAGCTTCTGCCGATGAGAGAGCAATTGTCCTTTGCTTTTTAGAACTCCAAGCGATGATGTTAGATCCGATACATAATACATATCCTGAGGTACTTTTGCGATCATCAAGCGAGCCTGCCCAATCACTGTCTGTGTAGCCAATAAGCTTGCTGTCATTCTCTTTTGTGTACCTGATGCTGAGTTTCTTCATTCCTTGAAGATAACGGAGAATCCGTTTTGCTGCAGTATAATGTAGCTTGCTCGGCTCGTGCATGAATCTGGAAATAAGATTCACAGAATATACAATATCTGGCCTCGTATGAGTGAGGTAGTTTAGAGAACCAACCAATTTTTGGTAGGCAGTAGCATCGATCTTCTCTGCTCCATCATTCAGCTGCAGCTTGTCATTTAGAGAAAGTGGAGTAGAAACTGGCTTGCAGTTACTCATCCGAAATTTCTTCAATAAATCTTCGAGATATTTTTCTTGTGAGATAAAAATCCCTTCTTTGGATTGCCTTACTTGGATGCCGAGAAAATATCTCATAAGTCCAAGATCAGTCATCTCGTACTCCTTCATCATGGCCTTTTTAAATTCTTCAAGCATCGCTGAATTGGTGCCTGTGTAGATTAAATCATCAACATATAAGCAGACAATGAGGAAGTCCTGCGTACCTCCTTTTCTGACATAGAGTGGTGGTTCACTTCGGCTTCTTTCAAAACCATTTTGGCAGAAGTACTTGTCAATGTTGTTCCACGCTCGAGGTGCCTGCTTCAAGCCATAGAGTGCCTTCCAAAGTCGGTACACCTTGTCTTCTTTTCCTTTGATAGTGCAGCCTTGCGGTTGCTCCACATAAACTTCTTCTTCTAGCTCACCATTAAGAAAGGCAGATTTGACGTCGAGTTGATATACTGGAAGCTCGTACTGCGCCGCCAAGGCAAGAACTGTTCTGATCGTCTCCATGCGAGCGACAGGGGCAAATGTTCCACTCCAGGCTGTTGCGAGTAGCCTTTTGCCACTAAACGTGCTTTGTGTTTCTGAATTGATCCATCTTCTTTGTATTTTGTCTTATAGACCCACTTGAGTCCGATTACGTCTTTGCCTTTTGGCAGCTCCGCAAGATCCCATGTGTGATTTTTCTCGATAGTTGTTATTTCCTCGTCTATTGCCTTTTTCCATGTCTCTTCACTTGCAGCTTCTTCAAAGTTCTGTGGTTCACAAGTGAAGAAGGCAAAATCACACGAGTCATATATGTCTTGTAAGGAGCGTACCTTTCTTGTTGGATTGAGATCCTCTGATGAGCTCTCTGGACCGGTTTGCGGACTTTGGCTTGGACTTGGGTCCGGAGTCGAAGTTTCTTGCCCATGCCCTGCATCAAAAGGCTCAAAAAACTTTTGCTTTTGGTAGGAATTGTCCCCCCATTTCCATGCTGCGGCTTCATCAATATCACATCTCGAGAAACCACAAATTTATTTGTGCTTGGATTATAGAGACGATATCCCTTGGACTCGTCACTATATCCGATGAAAATATACTTCTCCCCTTTTTCGTCAAATTTTTCCCTTTGATCTGAGGGAACTAATGCATATGCAATGCATCCAAAAATCTTGAGAAAATGTACCTGTGGTTTCTCTTTATACCATGCCTCGTATGGTGTTTTGTTTTGAACTGCCTTTGTGGGAGATCGGTTGAGGATGAACACAGCAGTGTTGACAGCTTCAGCCCAGTATGTGTTTGGTAGGCCTTTGCCTTTGAGCATGCTTCGTGCCATCTTTGCAATCGTGCGGTTCTTCCGCTCTGCTACTCTATTTTGTTGAGGTTTTTTCTGGACTGTAAGTTGCCTCTTGATTCCTTTTTCCTTGCAATACTCCAAGAACGGAGTGTAGATGTATTCACCACCACGATCCGTCCGAAGTGTCTTTATTAGTCTTCCACTTTGTCTCTCCACCAAGGCTTGAAACTTGAGAAATACGGGAAATGCTTCTGATTTCTTTTCAAGGATGTAAAGCCACATCATCCTTGTATAATCGTCAACGAAAGGAGAAAATATCTTTTTCCTCCAAGAGATGGGGTTTTGGTAGGGCAAAAAATATCAGAATGCACCAATTCCAAAGGCGCTTTTGCTTTCCCAGCGAACTTTTGAAATGGGAGTCTATGCATTTTTCCATATATGCACCCTTCACAAACTTTATCAATTTTATCAATATTTGGTAGCCCTTTCACCATATTTTTCTCCTTTAGGAACCTCATGCCCTTGTAATTTAAGTGGCCATATCTTAGATGCCACAAATAGGAGTCATCAATTTTTTCTCCTTTAAGGGCAAAATTTTCATTAAGTGGCATCATTAATGGAAAAATTTTATTTGGAGTCATTTTGACTTTGGCCACTGTAAAATTTTTCTTTTTGTCAATAATTAAGCACTCACCATTATCAAATTTAAGTGCATAATCCTTTTGCAATAATTGCCCCAAACTCAGTAAATTTTGAGTAAGCCCGGGTACATAAAGGACATCAGAAATTAATCTTTTGTTACCTCCCTTTGTGTAGACTGCGATAACTCCCTTTCCTTCAACATTTTGCAGCTTTCCATCTCCCAGCTTTACTTGAGAAGAGACTTTATCGTCAAGCTGCACAAACTTTTTACGATCGCCTGTCATATGATTACTGCATCCACTATCCAAGTACCAAATGTTATCTGATTCTTCTTGAGCATTCATGCAAGATAATAATTGTTCTGCTTCATTTTCTTTCGAAAAATTATCTTTGCTTTTTTCATGATTGAACCAACAATCACGATCGGAATGATTGAGAACTTTGCATCTCTTGCATTTAAATTTGCAATCTTTGGATGCATGATTTGTTTTTTTGCAAATAATGCAAGAAGAGTTAGAGTTACTGCCATTGGTATTCCTTTGATTGTCGTATCATTTTCCCTTGTTCCGGGCATTTTGGTCTCCACGTCCTTTCATGCCTCCTCCTCGAGATGAGCCCTTCTCTTGATTTGCTTGATTCTTTCCTTCAAAGTAGATTTTGCTTTGAAATGCTTGCTCCAAGGATTGATTTGTGAACTTGCTCGTTCTTTGTTCATGTGCCTCGAGAGAACTCATTAGTTCATGTCGAGTAAGTTTAGATAAATCCTTGAATTTTTCGATAGCGGCAACAATATGCTCAAACTTTGGAGGCAAACTTCTTAAAACTTTTTTGACGATTCTTTTGTTCGTAAGGGTATCTCCATAACTTCGAATTTGATTGACAATTCTAGCAACTTGGGAAAAGAATGTTTGAACGGATTCATTTTCCTTCATTGCTAGATTATCAAAATCTCTCCAAAGTGTTTGAAGTTTAATGGAGATAACCTTATCATAACCTTGATATTCAACTTTTAATGTCTCCCATACTTCTTTTGAAGTTTTTGCACCCAAAATTCTTGAAAAGATCGATTTGCTTACCCCACGTTGAATGTTGAGTAGTGCCAATGCATCTCTCTTTTTGTTCTCCTTGAACTTCTTCTTCCTTGCTTCCGTCCAAGTTGCTTCTTCTTCGTCATTTGCCGGTGCCTCGTATCCGCTTTCAACAAGATCCCACAAGTCTTGTGAGATGGATAGAGTCTTCATTTGAATGCTCCAATATTCATAGTTCTCCCTCAAATATAGGGATGAGAGTTTGTGCATAGTTGAAAGTGGAGGAGTTGGCTTCCATGTTGAGTGATAGATGAATAATGAGGACAAGGATGTGTTTGGGGTTCCTGCTCTGATACCAAAATTGTTGGGGTGCTAGAATGAATTTGGAAGAAAATTGGTTAAGTGAAGTGGAGGGTTTTAAAAGATGAAGGGTGAGAGATGTAATAAATGCTTTGGAAGGAAGACTTTTGTATTACACTTTTTCGGATTGTATGGGGAGGAGTACAAGGTTGGCAGTGAATGACTTTTGGAAATGGATTTTCATTACATTGAAAGTGTACACCGGCTGCTCTATTTATAGAGCTCTTTGACTGACTTACTTGGACTCTAGAAACATCATGATTTTGCCTACAACTTCACCGACTTATACATCTCGGGAAATCTCCAGATTTTGAACATGTTTCTAATACAAAAATCTCCCTTCAATTATTATTTTATTTAGGTTCTAGACTTTCTAGACACTCTAGATATTTTATTTTATTCATGATTACAAATTATTTTTTTAACATAAACCAGGGTATTAACAAGGAAGGGATCCGGTTTTACAATGAACTAATTGACGAGCTTCTGGCAAATGGTTATGACATAACTATTGGCTCAAAGGATGTTTGGTACGAATAGTAATCAACATACGTTTTCATCTAATCTCAAAAAAATTGGTACAGGTATAACACCATTTGCGACTCTATTCCATTGGGATGTTCCCCAAGCTTTGGATGCTGCATATGGTGGTTTTCTAAGTTCTCAAATTGTGTAAGTGAATTTGATTTTATTTAACTGTCCACCCGATAGACATGAGGTTGATAGAAACACTGTAATGAGCATTATTATCTAAACCAATTAAATGAGTTATATATGGTTGTCTAAATATTAGGGCCGACTTTGCTGACTACGCGGATATTTGCTTCTGGGAGTTTGGTGATCGAGTGAAATATTGGGTCACACTAAATGAGCCACGGAGCTTATGTGCGGGTGGGTATGTAAGTGGTGCGATGGCACCAGGTCGAGGTACTACCGCCGAAACGCCTGTTAAGTCTTCAGGAAAGGATAGTACGTGGAGTTTCGAGCCATCGCATCGAGCTTGTACAAGTACTCCCTCAGAACCATTTGACAATGGGAATCCTGCTACAGAACCTTGCATTGTCGGGCACAACCTTCTTCTTTCCCATGCAGCTGCAGTAGAAATCTATCGGAAAAAGTATCAGGTTCAGTTTTACTTTTGGTTCCCATACTAGCTTGTCTGATTAATTTCTATGATTTGAATTTATATTAGAGATTTCAAATGGTTCTCATGAATTGAATATGGGAACGTGGTCCGTTTGATCAATAGGAATGCCAAAAGGGGAAGATTGGAATTACCAATTGCGTAGACTGGATGGTGCCCTACACTGATTCAAAAGCTGATGTCGATGCCCAAGAACGAGCACTAGATTTCATGTTTGGATGGTGAGTACCACAGCACTTGTATTTTAGTGAATGCAATTTTAATAAAGGAAGGGCTGCTTGGATAATGTATAATTTTGTAAAATTACTAAACAAAATATATCCGGCTCCAAAAAACTAAACAACAATGGATATAATCAACCACTTATATGTATATCCGGCCATATCCTATACCCCCTCCCAAATTCATCTAACAAACAGGGCGTAAATAGAGAGCTGACTCTAGCTTATTGGGGGCCAAATGAAATGCAAATAATGTTCCCGTCGGACCCTTTTTACGTACGTTTGAATTTACCCTTTATTTTGGGACAGCCAAAAAAAGTAAGAAAGACAAACAATTTGGACAGAGGGAGTATAAAATAATAAAAAGCTAAATCAACCTAGAAAAAAACATACAGCTATAAACTTCCTCAACTTATTCATTATTCATAACAAGTACTTCATCTGTCCTATTTTACATGCTCACTACGAAGACTATAATTTTGACCTCAAAAGTTAAAGCACTTTTTGAATTAGTTCTTTAATTTTTTTATTTTATTTTATTTTTTTGCATTCTTCAGAAGATCTCAATGACTACATTTGAACGGTCTAAAAAGATTGAATTTTTTTTTTAGAATTTATTTTTTCAAGTGAAATGGTGTGACATATCGTCGGAAGCATATAAAATAGGATAGAGGAAGTGAAAATACATTCGGATTCCTGTTACTCAAGATTCGGTGCAAATCTCTTGAAACAAGCTTTTCGAACCGATGAATACCGGAACTGATTTGTGCTGATCAAGATAATTTTTACCCAATTACTCACACAATTATTTTCTTATGAGATTGTGCTTACAGTTGATACAATTATAATTCCACGACCTCGTGTTACAGGTTTGTGGATCCAGTGGTATATGGCCAATATCCGCAATCCATGAGAAAACTTGTAGGGAATCGACTACCAGAATTCTCAGACATAGAATCTGCAAAACTGAGAGGATCATATGATTTGCTTGGAGTGAATTAATATACTGCCGAGTATGTGTCAGATGCATCAAACATTAACGTTGAAAAATTAAGCTACGCCACAGATGCTAAAGTTACATACACAAGTAAGCCAAGATTATTAACTATGTATGTTATTATTCACTTCATTAAACTTGCGTTCAATACTCTTACTGAGCTCGTTGTGGTAATTTTTACAGGGGAGCGGAATCGGGTTCCTATTGGTCCACAGGTCAGGCCTTTGTACCTTGATTAATCTTTAGAAAAGAAATACAAAGATGAAAGTTTAAGCAGACTAATGGCACAATAACATACACCACCTTCAGACCAAGAACACAAGCAAGACAAGACGCCAATCAAAATAACAAGGACCTATGGAAGAGAAAGACGCCTTTACAATAACTTTCAAACACATTTGAACCTCGAAACCCGACCGAAATAGCCTACAACAGCCAACTTGCATCTAAATAGCTTTTTTCGTACACATTTAGTTAATATGGATTGGTAACTAGGTCATCTATGAGGCGTTATAGGTACACATCTTGGTATATGGTTTAGTATCAAATTCAAGCATGAGGAATTTCGAAATCAATTCTCTGCATTTACACACAAATTGGTAACATCAATCTTGAATTCTTAGCGCTTGTAACATTTTATTTTGATGTTATTAGGATTTCTTATTGCAAGTATTGAAAATTTATGGTGATTTAAGAGGGTGCATGTAGCGCCCGGGTTCACAGGGATCAGCATAGGCCCTTCCCCGCGACTGGAAAAAGCTAAAAGGGTCACTATCTCAGAACCTGCAAAACTGAATGCAGATCGGTCTGTCTCAATGATACCGAGCGAGTGGTGCCCTCGGCGAACGGTGCGGATGTACAGCTCTGGACGAATATAGATTTGAACGATGTCTGCCGAACGATTCGGTGCCGAGGGCATGGCATTCGCAGCTTGGTTCTTGGAAAGCCCTCGGGATCTCCGCCGAGCGACGTGCCGAGCGCCGAGGGGCTGGGTCGCACGCGTACCGAGTCGGTTGACCTCGGTAACGCGGGGGCTCGGATACATCCGGTTCGGTGGTGGCGTACCGGGCACGCTACACACTCCACGATGGAGCATTAAATGCGGCAGTCACCTACTCTGCCATCGCCGCCTACAGGAGCACGTGGGTGATGGGGAATGTCTTGAGTCGATTTGACTACTCGAACCCACGTGCCGTGACGTCAGCCGAGACATGGCGTCCGGCGCAGGGGTAAAGGTCACATCACCTGTCATTCCGAGCATGAATGACAGGCGCGTGAGGGGCACCGAGCGCGTGGGACGCACGCCCCTCAGCCTATAAATATCCAACCACAACTACCACAAAGGGGATCCTCTCTCTCCTCTTTTACTACCCTCATAACTCTACTTCTCTATTTTTTCTCTCTAGATCTCCGGCACATTTCCTCCCTCCGGTGACTGACTTACCCGTCGGAGTGCCTTCCCGGACCACCACCGTCCGGGCTTGGCGCTAACGCGGTTGTCTACATGTGCAGGTTACCACCACCGGCGAGCAACGAGGGCTCAGGCGCTCATCACCCTTTCCACCACTACCCTCTCCGTCTCAAGAGGTTCAGAGAGCCCAATCCGGCGAAGAGACTCCCACAGTGCATAAACTTAATCACCAAACAGGACTGTGCATTATAACACATCTATTAGTAAACAAATCTTTAGTTCTGAAAGACGGCTTTTGATAATAACGTTGCAGGCTACTGTTACTTGGATCTACTCTTACCCAGAAGGAATATTTGATGTTATGATGTACACAAAGAAAAAGTACAAAAACCCGTCTATTTATATCACAGAGAATGGTAAGTGATTAATCCCCTATTTGTCTCTCTTTGTCTTTTCAAATAGTGTGGAGAAATGATAATTTCGCAAGTCGTAGTGCTCACATGAGCAAGTCATCTATGCAAAGAATAAAAAAATTAGGGGTTAACGGTTTATATTGACTATCGTCTATTTTTGTAGTGAAATAGTTGTATTTGATTTGATCATTGATTACGGATACGTACCCTTTTTCCTTGCATTTTCTACTCAACGGGCACAATAAGACTTAACGGTTGGGTGACCAAATATGGTTCATAGGGGTTGGCCTCAGTATATGGACGTGTGTAAAAGAAGACTCACACATTTTGAAGAAGAGAAGTGATGAGTGATTCGGCGTTGATCTACTCCTAAATATTCTTCCTTTTTGCAGGGTGGGGCAAAGAAAATAATTCAAAAGAGAGATTTAGAGAAGCAAGAGTGGATGACATGAGGACACGTTACCACATTGATCATCTTCGTTGCCTTCAGGAAGCAATTGAGTACGTACTTGAATAACTTTGTATTTATGTTTTTCCGAATGGGAGTTTTGAGTATTAACGTGAGCGTTTATTTGCATTACTTGTGGAATTATCATTTTTTAAAGACACATGTGGGGGTCTCTTCGCCGGAGTGAGAAGGGCACCGGTGGAGAGGGCAATGCACGCCTGAGCCACTGCCGCTCGCCGGAGATGGTGACCTGCACACGTAGATAACCACGTCAGTGCCCAGCCCGGACGGTGGTGGTCCGGGAAGGCACTCCGATGATTAAGTCAGTCACCGGAGGGGAGAGATGCACTAGAAATCTTAGAGAAAGAAGTGAAGAAGTAGAGTTATGAGGGCAGGGAATGAGGAGAGAAGAATACCCATTGTGGTAGTTGTGGCTGGGTATTTATAGGCTGAGGGGCATGCGTCCCACGCGCTCGGCGCCCCTCACGCGCTTGTCATTCACGCTCGGAATGACAGGTGATATGACCTTCACCCCAGCCCCAGACGCCATGTCTGGGCTGACGTCACGGCACGTGGGTTCGAGTAGTCAAATCAGCTCGAGACATTCCCCATCACCCACGTGCTTCTGCAGGCGGCGGTGGCAGAGCAGGTGACTGCCGCATCTAATGTCTCATCATGGATTGTGTGGCATGCCCGACACACTTCCACCAAACTAGATGTATCCGAGCCCCACGTTACCGAGATCAACCGACTCGGCAAGCGTGCGGCCCAGCCCCTTGGGCGCTCGGCGCGTCGCTCGGCGGAGCTCCCGAGGGTTATCTGGGAACCAAGCTGTGAGTACCATGTCCTTGGCACCAAGACGTTCGGCAGACACCGTTCAAACCTATATTCGTCCAGGACCACGTATCCGCACCGTCCGCCGTGGGCACCGTTCGTTCGGCACCATTGAGGCGGATCGATCTGCATTCGGTTTTGCAGATTCTAAGATAGTGACCTTTTTAGCTCTTCGTGATGTGGAGGGGGGGCCCTTGCTGACCCCTATGAACCCGGCCGCTACAATAGCCCCATCAACTTCCCATGACGAGGGACGACGAATGTGGGAGTTGATTCGATCGGATTATGCGGTCGGCAAAACGGTGGTCGGGGAACCATGCTCGGAGGGTTGCTCCTGCGGTCGGGCCTTGACGATCCGAGTCCCTTTATATTAAGCGCTCGGGATGGATAGAGCTCGAAGCGTCGTGTCGATGAGTGACGTGAAAAGACGTCTGACATGCCGTGTCAGGAATCTATGACGCGTGGTGACGTTGCTGCCACGCGTCGTTGCACGGTTGGTCCGAGCGCCGCTACATGGATTCGCGCCCAAACGGTTTAAACGTAGTGGACAGGTGTCACGCTGCTATTGGGTGCCGCTTCGCCTCCCGAGCCGGCGCCTTAATGGCTCTTCACCCTTCCCCCTATAAATACAAGGGGAGGAGGGGAGAGAGAGGACCGTTACCCTCTCTCTCTAGCACCAGAACTCAACGCCGCCGCCGTCCGCCGTGCTCAACTGCTTTCCTCGTGGAGATCTCATTTTCAGGCCAAGATTCTTCCACCAAATCCGAGGTATTGTGTTCTTCCCTTGTTTCTCTACGTTTTGTGAAGTTTTTCGTGCATCTTTGTTGCATTTTGGGTGGGTTTTTGAGCGTTTCACTCTTTTCGCTTTTTCTGCCTCTGTTCGCTTTGAGTTTTCCGGCGGTTTGTGCGGCGGAGCACGGCCGCCGGATTCTGGGCTTGAAGAACACTCAACGTGTTCTTCCGAGCGTTCCCCCATCGAGCGAACCGTCTTTCGCCGAGAGCAGGGGAGATATCCGAGCGTGATTTCTCTTTAGGTCTTGCCGAGAGCTCATAGGTAGTAAGGCTCTCGGATAGTCAACGACGTGCGGGGAGCTCGGCGGGGGCCGACGCTCAACCCTTTGTATTTTTCTGAAATCAAACCTGTGCATATCGCTGATGGTTGTTTCACCCGTGCACTGTAGGTCCTTCCTGGATGAGCTCAGACTCCTCGGACTCATCTTCCGACGACGTCCTTGCCGAATCCCAGTTCAGCGATTTCATCCAGAGCGTCCTCTTCAGAGAGCAACTGAGAAGTCTCGGGAGAGGCTATAGGAGCCAAGCACAGTTCAACTCTCCACCACCCGGAGTCATACCCCTAGACATAGCCCCGATTCAGGCCATAACCCCTGAGCGCTGGATGGAAATGGAAATGGAAGCCAGGCGCGCCGAGAGCGGTGCTCAGGCCTCTTCGTCCGGGCAGAGCCCACCTCCGAACCCGGTCCCCGAGACGGCCGTACCGACCGATGTCCCTTCATCCCCCACCATTGACCCTACCGAGCTCCCAGATCTCTCCGGGGACTGGGCTTCGGACCCCGAAGTGATTGAGATCGACGGGGAAACCGCGGGGTTCGACGAGCCCGAGCCTGTCGAGGCTCTTGAGGTGGACGAGCTCTCAGCCCGGTCACCGCAATCCGAGGGGCACGCTCCTCGCAACGAGGGCGAGGACGAAGGCTCCTCGCACCACGGTGCCGAGAATGAAGAGCAAGAGCAAGCCCCCGAAGATGAAGATGAGGCCGACGTTGAGGGGGGCGTCGAGTATGGGCACGGCTGGGAAACGATCCCGCCGCCGAACCCGAAGCACGGGAAGTGTAAGTACGTCGACACGTATTTCGACGGTTCTGCGGACAAGCTTGCCGCATTCCGAAGGGACTACAATATCCCTGCTGATGTGGAAATCACAAGGCCCATCGACAACAAAATCCACTACGTGAAGGGGCAGGTGACTGTGCCCTTGATGGCCATCACCGAGGGTAGCCTGACTTTCCCCATGCCCCGGCTCCTTCGGCAATTCTTGGATGTGTACGAGCTCGCCCCCCACCAGCTGGTCACCAACATGTACCGCATAATCTGCTCGGTGGTGAGGCTATCCGAGCGACACAACATTCCCTTCCGCCTGCCTGACCTCATGGCGGTCTACACCTGCGCGCGGAGTAAGAGCTATGGCCGCTATTACTTCTCGAGGCGCCCCGAGTACCCCCACCTCATCGGTAAACTCTCGGACTCGGAGAGGCATGCCTGTGAGTTGGTCATAGTCAAGGGGAACTACGAGAAAGTCCCGGGCGAGGAGTCCAGGTGGTCCGTACCCTGGCAACGAGGGCGCCCTAGTAAGCCGAGAGCTCATCCTTGCATTTTCGTCTTTTATATCTGTCATTCAGTGAACTTTTCTGACCTGCACTTGTCTCTTTTTTTTTTTTTTTTTTTTTTTAACGTGCAGGAAGGTGACAAAGAAGCTCGCCGAAGACGCGGACGACGACGTCATCGACCAGATCTTCGCCATCCCCAACCGTACTGCCCCTGAAGTCCTCGGCTACGTGCCATCATACAAGGGCTTCCTGAAGAGGGGAAAGAGTCCCGTGAAGAGGACAGGTAAGCGCCGAAGACGACTCTTCGACACCGATATCGAGCGCTCCGACCTCTTTGGCCGGGAACGCTTGCCGAGGGGCACTCACCACCCACCCCAGGTTCTCGTTACGGGCAGCGGCTTTGAGGCTGACATGGCTGGATCTTCAGCTCTGAGGGAGGCCCAAAGGAAGGAGAGGGCTGAGAGAAAGAGGAAAGATGCCGAGAAGGTGGCGGGCTCCCAGCATGGTAACCCCACCGAGGGGGAGGGCCCTCTGAAGAGGACCCGGATGACCGAGGCTCCGGAAGGGTCCAAGGCACCTCTGCCGCCGACACCACCTCCCAAAACCGCGCCGACCGAGGTCCAACCGAGGAAGGTAGCCCCCAAGGACAAACAGGCGGTCTCTCCGCCACTCGGGGAAACACCCTCCTCGGCCGAGAAGGACGAGCCGTGGGTGCCGGTCATCCGGACCTCGAGCGGCGAGCCAGTCAAAAGGAACGCTAGCGTCCGGGAGAGCCGTAAGACGGCGATGACCCTGCTTAAAGCCCTCGCTCTGCCAAGGGATATGAAGGCCGTCCCCAAGAATACGGCCGACAACTACGCCGAACTCTGCACCAGCATTGTGAGGGTAAGGCCTCTCCTCCACGTCTCATATTTTATGAAGTCTTTACGTTCGGTTGATTACTAATTGACGCCAAGAAAATATTTATTTTTTATTTTTATTTTTGCAGGCAGGCCAGTCGGCTCTGGCTCTCGGCGACAAGGTGTATAGCCTTGGCGTTGAGAAGACCGAGGTCGAGAAAAAGCTTGAAGCCGAGCAGAAGGCTCGTTTGGAGCTGCAGAAGAAAGCCGAGGGCCTTGCTGCCGATGGGCATGAGCTGGAAAAGCAACTCCTGGAGGCGCGCCGACTCCAGAAGGAGGCCGAGGAGAGGGTTGTCATAGCTGAGAGCAAGATTACGGCTGCCGAGGAGAGGGCCGCTCGAGCCGAGAGGGATCTCCAGCACGCCCAGGCCGACCACGATGAGATGTTGGCTGTCGCCGACAAAAATGGCTACGGGAGGGGGGCGGAGGAGACGCTGCGCAAATTTGCCAAAGAGGCGAACGACAACGAGGAGAAAGCCTTCAGGAAGGGATATCTCCTCGGTCGCGCCGGCTGCTGGGCCGAAGCCTTCTCTGCGGCCTACGATATCGTCTCAGTTCCCGCGGAATCTGCACTACGGACCTCCCTTCCTCCGGTTCCCGAGGCTATAATCCCGGAGATGCCCTTCGAGGATGAAGACGAGGCTCCCGAAGATGGTGACACCGAGGAGGCGTTGGCCATCGATCCCGCAGTCGGGGACTCTACGGCCGAGCCCAACCTTACAGAGGCCTAGTCCTCTTGTAGTTTTCCTTTTTCTTTTTATTTCGAGTCTATGTATTCGGGGCCGAGCCCCCTCACTTTTTGTAATGAATGAGAAAATGTCTTTTCTTTCCTTCCTCGTCTATGTTTGCATCTGAATGTATGAATATTTATGTCCGAATTTCCTTCCAAGTTATGCTTCTCGTCCATAACGAACCGTAATCACCAAAACTGGTAATAAATGACGAAACTGGTAATAAATGATAGCCCCTGCTTCGGCGGGGGGTTAATGCAATAACGGCGCCCTGCCGAAGCAAGTGAGTTCATAACTTTACGCAAATGTTTGTATAAGAATGCGCCGAGCGAAACAATAGCCCCCGGCTAGTTTGTCAGGTAGGTCCCGGGACCAGGGGCATCTCCCCGAACGCTGGTACGTATTAGCGCCCGCTCTATCAGACACGATCATGTGTTCAACCGAACGCTAACGTATCGTTTTGGCCAAGTAGAGACTTTTGTTCAACCGAACGTAGACGACCGTTCCACCGAACGGGGTCGGGTCGTTCCACCGAACGGTAGTGATTTCGATATGGTCTTCGTGCCGAGGGTAGTTACTTGTAGGAAAGTGAAAAATCAAGAAATGACAGCAACTATAAAGAAAGGATCTTATCATTAACATCTCGATCCCCAGGCATTACAAAAAGCTGCCGAGGGCATGACAATCGTAAAAATGATAAACATAAGATCCTAACCATAAAATTTCCTTAACTTTGAGGCGTTCCATGGGTTGCTGACTGCTGTGCCGTCCATCTCAGCAAGCTTGTAGGCCCCATAACCAGCTTTGGCTAGGATTCGGTAGGGACCCTCCCAATTGGGCATGAACTTCTTTTTGTTTTTCTTTTGCACAACCGCTCGGAGGACGAGATCGTCAACATTAAAGGGGCGGAGGCGAACGTGCTTGTTATAACCCCGAGCCACCTCCTGCTGGTAGGCCGTGTACTTGATGTGAGCTTCATCACGGAGATCCTCAATTTGATCAAGCTCGGAGGCCATGTGCTCATCGTTCGTGGCTGGATGGAACGCTTCGGTTCGGGCGGAGGGAACATCAGCTGCAAGTGGAAGGACGGCCTCCATCCCGTAAGCCATCGAGAACGGCGTTCGGCCAGTTCCTCGCCGGGGGGTCGTTCGGTAGCCCCAGAGGACCTTGGGGAGTTCCTCCACCCACTTCCCGCGCTTGTTGGTGAGCCGACGCTTGAGGCCAGCCGAGATCGACTTGTTCGACGCCTCGGCTTGGCCATTTCCTTGAGGGTAAGCCACGGTTGAATTAAAAACTCGGATGTTCTTTTTCTTGCATAGCGTTTTAACGGCCTCGGTGACGAACTGAGTGCCATTGTCGGAGATGATAGCATAGGGTACGCCGAACCGAGAGATGATGCTCTTCCAAATGAACTGCTCGACCTCGGAGGCCGTGATGTGGATCAGCGGTTCGGCCTCCACCCACTTGGTAAAGTAGTTCGTGGCCGTGATTAGGTGCCGAAACCCGCCGGGGGCCGTAGGAAGAACTCCGACAATATCAAGCCCCCACTGGGCGAACGGCCATGGGCTTGTGACGGGCTGCAGGGACATGGTGGGCTGGTGAAGGATGGGGGAGTGTCTCTGGCACGCCTCACACTTTTTGACGTAATCCTCAGCGCTCCTCTTCATTTTCGGCCACCAGTAGCCCTGGGTGACAGCCCGCTCGGAGAGAGAGCGACTTCCCGAGTGGCTGCCGCAGCTTCCTTCATGGAGCTCATGGAGGACGTGAGGTACCTCGGCGCTGTGCAGCACGCGGAGGTCCGGACCGACGTAGGTGCGGCGGTATAGCTGTCCAGTCGGGGAGAGGAAGTAGGACGCGGACTGGCAGCGGATTCGGTGCGCTTCCTTCTTATCCGAAGGGAGGGACTGGTCTCGGAGGTAGGAGATCAGGGGATCCATCCAACTCGGGCCAGAAGCAGCGATTGTCATAACGTCTTCGGCGCCCGGCTCGAAGCTCGGGAGGGCGATTTCTCCAAGCGTGATCGTCCGCGTGCCTCCGAGCTCGTTGCAGGCTGATCCAAGAGCAGCAAGAGCGTCGGCATGAGCGTTCTTGGTTCGGCCGATGTGGGAAAAGTGGACTGCCTTGAAGCTATTTTGCAGCTCCAGGACATGGCTGAGGTATTTCAACATCCGAGCATCTCCAGAGCCATAGTCGCTATTCAGCTGGTTCACCACCAGCATGGAATCACTATAAACCTGCAGTTCATCCACACCGAGAGCGAGAGCAAGGCGGAGTCCAGCAATTAAGGCCTCGTATTCGGCCTCGTTGTTTGTGGCTGGGAAACCGATGCTCATAGCACACTCGTGGATGGTCCCTTCAGTGGAAATAAGCACAATACCAGCCCCTGCCCCTCGGCTGTTTGATGCACCGTCTACATGCATCCGCCAGGACTCGCCCGTATAAATTGTAGCCGTGCGGGGAGGGGAGCGCTTGAGAACGAACCCAGATTGTTCGGTGGCGGTGGTGCTTTTGGGCCCCTCGGCACCTCCGTCTTCGGCTGTCATTTCCTTCTGGAGATCAATTTCCAGCTTCGGTGTGAGCTCGGCGACGAAGTCAGCCAACGCCTGACCCTTAATCGCCGTCCGGGGCTCGTACCGGATGTCGAAGTTGGCCAATTCCAAGGACCACTTGCAGATCCGATCCGAGAGATCTGCCTTGCGCATGACGGTTTTCAGGGGATACGCTGTGATTACAACGACCGTGTGGCTTTGGAAATAGGGTAGGAGTTTCCTCTTCGCCGTGACCAGCGAAAGTGCCAACTTCTCAATTGGCAAGTACCTGGTCTCGGCCAGGAGCATTGTTTTGCTCGAGTAATAGATCGGGAACTGCTCCAAACCCTCCTGCCGAACCAGTGCCGAGCTCACAGCATGTTCGGACACCGCCAGGTAAAGGTAGAGATCTTCGTCCTCCCTTGGCATGACTAGTAGGGGTGCCCGTGACATGTAGTTTTTAAGCTTGGCGAATGCAGCATCGCACTCAGAATTCCAGACAAAGGCCCTCTTATTGGTCTTGATGGATTGGAAGAAAGGTCGGCAGGTATCGGACGACCTGCTTATAAATCGATTGAGGGCAGCAGCCATCCCTGTCAACCGCTGAACCTCCTTGATTGTCGACGGCGCTCGGAGCTTCTGTATAGCTTCTAGCTGGTTGGGGTCAGCCTCGATCCCTCGGCGCGTGACGAGGTACCCTAGAAATTTCCCGGATCCGACCCCGAACGCACACTTTTCTGCGTTAAGCTTCAAACTGTGCCTTCTGAGGATGGAGAAGACCCTTCCGAGGTGGGAGAGATGGTCTTCTGTGAATTTGCTTTTGATTACCATATCGTCAATGTAAGCTTCCATAATGTCGCCGAGCTCCCTAGCGAACATCTTGGAAACCATTCTTTGGTAAGTAGCCCCAGCGTTCTTCAGTCCGAACGGCATGACCCGATAACAGTAGGTGCCCCTCGGCGTGATGAATGCAGTTTTCTCAACGTCCATGTTGTGCATTGCAATCTGGTGGTACCCACGGTAGGCGTCCATAAAGCTGAGTCTTGCGTGCCCAGCCGTAGCATCCACCAGCTGGTCTATCCGAGGGAGGGGAAAACAGTCTTTGGGGCAAGCGTCGTTGAGGTTAGTGTAATCTACACATACCCTCCACTTCCCGTTCTTTTTCTTGACCACCACGGTATTGGCCAACCACGTGGGGTACATTACCTCTCGGATGGCCTCCGCCTCGATCAGGCGGTCAACCTCCTCCAAGACGGCGTCGGAGTGAATGGTCGAGGACCGCCTCGGCTTCTGCACCACTGGCCTCCTAGCCGGATCTACATTGAGGGCGTGCGTGATAAAGTCGGGGCTAACACCAGGCATTTCATAAGGAGTCCATGCGAAGACCTCGATGTTATCCTTGAGGAAGCAGACCAAGTCGTTCCGCTCGGGATTAGAGAGATCCGAGCCAAGCATAAAGTATCTGCTGCCCTCTTCGTTGATGGGCACCTTGACCAATTCTTCGACTGACTTGTCATCAGCCTTGGAGCCAACATCTTCGAGGACTGGGGTGCATTCGGGCACCTCAATCCACTGCACCTGCTTCGGCGGCCTGCCCTCCCTCCTGTCTTTCTGGCAGACGGCATTGACAAAGCACCTCTTGGAGGCCATCTGGTTGCCCCGGATGGTTTCCTGTTTTCCAGACGTGCCAATGAACCGGACGCACTGGTGGAGGGTCGAAGCTATCGCCCCCATCGTGTGGAGCCAACCTCGCCCCAGGATGGCGTTGTATGGGCTCGGCGAATCCACCACGGTGAACTCCACCTCCAAACGCATCGACCCCGCCGAGACGGGGAGGGTGATGCTGCCGAGAGGGTATACTGGGAACCCTAAGAATCCGACGAGGGGGGTGTCGGAGGGGGTAAGCTCATCACGCGTTCGTCCAATGGCCTTGTATGCCGAGTAATAAAGGACGTCGGCGGAGCTCCCCTGGTCCACCAAGATCCGCCTGACCTCCACGTGATCGATACTCACCTCGATCACCAGGGCGTCGTCATGTGGGAGCTGCAGCCCATCTAGATCCTGCTCGGAAAAGGAAATAGTGTACGGGTCATTGGGCTCCACATACTTCCGCTTTGGCGCTCTGCCGAGCGTCATTACTTGCATAGCAGCTTCCATCTTTTGCAGCTCTATGTGCATTGCGTCGGCTCGGGCTTTCCCGACCGGCCCGTGGATTGTAACGACCACCCCTGGACGCACCCTGTCTCCTTGCGCCTGCTGCCCTAGCGGTTGAGGTACGATAGCTTGCTGGTTCGGCTGGGGGGCAGCCCCTCTGAGCACGGTCGGTGTGCGGTTGTGGTCTATCCAATCCTCCATGCGTCCCTCGGCGACCAATCGCTCGAGGTGCACTTTAAACGGCCGGCAACCAGTCGTGTAGTGGCCCACCTCATTGTGGTATGTGCACTTTCCTTTTTGGGTGGGGTCTGACCCCATTTTCTCCTCCGGCCAGTAGAACCACCGCTTCCTGCCGATTTCTGCCAGCAACCTATAGATTGGAATGGTAAAGACAGTGGTCTCGGCGACATAGTCATTGTCATTTCGGGGGGGCTTCTCCCATCCCCCTCTGCCGTTGTTACTTCCGCTGGCATCCCGGGGGCCCCTGCTCCCGTCTGCCCCTCCTTGATCGTTCCTTCCCTTCCTCAGGTTGTTCACTTGTTTCTTCGCGTCCTTTGGCATGCTCTTGCCGGAACCTCCTTTGGACGCTCGGTCAAAGAGCAACTCTTCCAGCGATCCTTTGGTCACAACCTTCCACGAGGCTATACACCTCCCAATAGCGTGCAATGTACTCTTTCAGGGTTTCGTCCGAGCTTCTCTTCATGTTGACAAGCGCGTCGAGCGTCTTCGGCTGTGTGTTGCTGGTCACAAACCGAGACGTGAACGCGCGCTCGAGCTCATCGAAGTCATTTATAGACCCCGGAGCGAGCTGGCTGTACCAGAGGAGGGCCGTGGTTCCCAGGCTCATGGAGAACGTCCGGCACATGAGGGAATCGATGTGGCCGTAGAGCTCGGAGACTAGGCGATACTGCTGGACGTGCGTAATCGCGTCCGTCGTGGGCTCATACTTATCAAATTTGGGAATTTTGAACCCGCGCGGTGGGGCTGCCTCGGTTATTGTTCGTGAGAAAGGTGATTGCCTTGCTTTTTCTAACCTGGAATCGGCAGGGTAAGGGCGGTTGAGGTCCACCGCTCGGTATTCCCCATGGGCGCGCTTTGCTGGCCCAGCGACTCGGCGCTCCATATCGTGCCCGTCCGCGTGCACGTTGCTCCTCTCGGAGGACAGTCTTTTGTTGCGCCCTTCCCGGGTCCCAGCCAACTCTTCCCGATGGCGACGGTCCCTGGTGTCGGGCTCGGCATGATAAACCTTAGTTTCGCCCGTCTGTGCGTTGACGAGCACGATACTGGCACCGTCATTCCGCAGTGTGTATCTGTCTCCGGGCCTAAGACCGTTGTTTTCGTTATGGCCATGACCTGCCGAGACTTCGACAGGGTTAGTGACCATGTTGCCACGCGGGCAATTACCCCGAACACTGGGTGCCCCGCTCCGAACGCCATGCCTATCCCCCGATCGGCTATGACGCCGGTCACAGCCTCGATCCCCTGATCGGTTATGGTTACGGTTATCCTCCCGCTCTTCGTGCGCTCGGTCCTGGCCGTTGTGGTTCTGTGGAGCGTTCGCCGGGCCCTTTCCCTTGTGTTGTTGCTTTTCCACCTCCCGAGCATATTCCACATCCCTTCGGACGTTTGGTGTCCGAGCGCTAGATGCCGTGGCGCTATCCTCGGCTTGGTCAGTCCGCTGAGAATTCCAGCCGCGTGTATGCTGCTGGTGCGAACGCGCCGTTTCCGACCGGATGACAAGTGCGCCGCCTCGGCGGTCTACCTCCACGACCTGTCCGAGACGTGAAAATACTGGGGCACGTCCCTCGTTGTCAGTCCTCGTGCTCGGCGGTGGCCTCCGAGTCCTCGTCCACCCGCCAGACCTTGATCTTGTAGGCTGATTCCTGGCCTCCTTCATGGCCAGTACTTCTTTCCTTAGTAGCGCTAGTTCGGCCTCTATTGTGAGAGGAGGGGGTGGGGGAAGAACTTCTGTGAGCGCTGGAGTCGTGAGGTTGTCAAGGGAGAGAACGTTTCCGTCCATACTGAAAAGGATGTTGCTGGCTCCGACGTTGCTGGGGCCGGCGCCGTTGGTTGCCATGGTGACCGTTCTGTCTCTGTTGACGACGGGAGACAGGGTGAGGCCCAAGTCACTCCTGACCCGATGGTATCGGTGCCGGTCGGCGGAGCTGCGGAACTCTCCGGTGGGACCAAACGCATCAAGGCCCAGAGTGAGGTCGGCCATTTGGAGCAATATTTGAAGAGGTTTTTAGGAGTTTCTTGGAGAACGGGAAGATACACCACCAATGTGTTCAGAGAGGCTGGGAGGAATGGCTTTTCTCTAGTCCCCAGCGGAGTCGCCAATTGTGGGGGTCTCTTCGCCGAAGTGAACTCTTTGAACCTCTGGGAGTGAGAAGGGCACCGGTGGAGAGGGCAATGCACGCCTGAGCCACTGCCGCTCGCCGGAGATGGTGACCTGCACACGTAGATAACCACGTCAGTGCCCAGCCCGGACGGTGGTGGTCCGGGAAGGCACTCCGATGATTAAGTCAGTCACCGGAGGGGAGAGATGCACCAGAAATCTTAGAGAAAGAAGTGAAGAAGTAGAGTTATGAGGGCAGTGAATGAGGAGAGAGGAATACCCATTGTGGTAGTTGTGGCTGGGTATTTATAGGCTGAGGGGCGTGCGTCCCACGCGCTCGGCGCCCCTCACGCGCCTGTCATTCACGCTCGGAATGACAGGTGATATGACCTTCACCCCAGCCCCAGACGCCATGTCTGGGCTGACGTCACGGCACGTAGGTTCGAGTAGTCAAATCAGCTCGAGACATTCCCCATCACCCACGTGCTTCTGCAGGCGGCGGTGGCAGAGCAGGTGACTGCCGCCTTTAATGTCTCATCATGGATTGTGTGGCGTGCCCGACACACTTCCACCAAACCGGATGTATCCGAGCCCCACGTTACCGAGATCAACCGACTCGGCAAGCGTGCGACCCAGCCCCTTGGGCGCTCGGCGCGTCGCTCGGCGGAGCTCTCGAGGGTTATCTGGGAACCAAGCTGTGAGTACCATGTCCTTGGCACCAAGACGTTCGGCAGACACCGTTCAAACCTATATTCGTCCAGGACCACGTATCCGCACCGTCCGCCGTGGGCACCGTTCGTTCGGCACCATTGAGGCGGATCGATCTGCATTCGGTTTTGCAGATTCTGAGATAGTGACCTTTTTAGCTCTTCGTGATGTGGAGGGGGGGCCCTTGCTGACCCCTATGAACCCGGCCGCTACAACACACTTAAGAGAAAAAATAACAAACTTATTTCATATACCCACCTATTTTAGCAGACATAGTGTTAAGGTGAAAGGTTACTTTGCGTGGTCGTTGTTGACAACTTCGAATGGGCTGCTGGTTACATTAATCGATTTGGAATGGTCCATATTGAGTACAGAGATGGAAATCTGACAAGGTATCCGAAAGGATCAGCCATATGGTACATGAATTTTCTCAAGGATAAGGATGTATGCCGAAGCCCTCAAAAAACAACTTCTTGTTCCGGGCAAAAAATGATTCTTCTTCGCTACTGATTTTATGTTCTATTGTTGGGCGGTCGTTGCCTTGTACTGCGTTTAATGTTTTATTTATTCGCTGTCTTTGTATCCAAATAAGTGAAGATGGAAGGTGTTCCACTTCAAAATACCAAGCCTACTTTATGAATAATTGGGGCCGGCTACCCGCCTATTCCCAATGCAGCTTTTATTTATAATTTTAAGGCTTCAACTGTCATGTTCTTTTTTTTTTTTTTTTACTTCGGAAATATATTAAACTAGACTAGGAAAGGGACATAGTTTTGCCACATAGTTCAAGGGAGGCCAAAATACAAAACTAAGGAACCAGTCCAGGAATGGCCTAAGATTCAGACGTCCTCTATTGAGAAACTCTCTGATAGAGAGAGGGCTTGTGGGTTATATCTTGAACTCCTCCTCTTGCTCAGCTCCAATCCCGGCTAAGTGATCCGCACATTTGTTAGTTCCTCGGTACACAAGAGAAAGTGTTGAATTTGTTCTAGCCATAATCGTCCTAGCATCATTGATAACAGTTCTCAAAGGGTGGTTACTGTTGGGACCTTCGTTGATGAGGTTGACTGCCACCAGCGCATCAAACTTGATTTTCACATTTGACCATCCTTTCTCCAAAATAATAGTGAGGCCTTTGTAGATACTCCACACTTCGGCTTCAAGACTTGAGTAGGCATTGAGTTTAAGTATCCCACACACCAATTTCCTTTACCATCTCTGAATAGACCTCCAAAGCCAGCTCTATTGATATCATTCCAGCACCCATCCATATTTAGCTTGAGTTCCCCTGCATTAGGCGAAATCCACAAAGTAAATCTCTGATTTCGAAGAGTATTTGATAGAGTTGGTTTAAAGGCCTCATCAATCTCATGTGCATAACTCCAGATTGCTTTAGAACTAACTGAAGGGATGACATCAAAATTTTCAAAACTTTTTTTGTTTCTATCCAGATTTGCCAAAGGGTAGTGATGAAAAGAATTTTCCAAAGCAATACTGGATTGCAAGACGATATTTTGGTATTCTTTTTTAAATGAAGAGCAATCCAATCCTTGGTAGGCCTTTCGAAACCAATTCTGACCAAATGTCTAACTTTCAAATGATTCCAGAGCTCAATGGATTTAATACAACCTCTGAAGAGGTGGTTTAAATCTCCAGGTGCGTTATTGCATCTAGGACATGTATCCATAGCTACAATACCTCTTCTAGCTCTCAAGAGATTAGTGGGAAGTTTGTTATGAAAAATGAGCCAAATGAAGGTTTTAAATTTGGCAGGAGTTTTCATTTTTCAAAACCTGCCATCCTGTGAGGTCATCCATTTCCCTGGTAATCAGATCATAGGCAGCAGAAGAGGAGAAACATACCATTACCAGAGTTAGCCCATGTGGGGTGATCCGCAACTTGGGAAAATTGGGGAAATGTTAATACAAAGAATCAGACTTTTGGTGTTATCATCAACAATATTATCAATAGATTGAATGTCCCACATGCCATTGCGATCAAACTAGAGACTTTTGTGTTCATAGTAGTGTGGTGTCCTGGGTACAAAATATCAAGGGTGCTCCCTCCAACCCACCAGTCCTTCCAAAGATTAATAGAGTTGCCATTCCCTATAATCCATTTCATCCCTTTAGATATAACTTGGTTAGCCTTAGTAATGCTTTTCCAGATAAAGGAAGAAGATCTATTAGGGGTCCAGTCAGAGATAGAATTATTGGTAAGATACTTCTTCTTAAGAATTTGAGTCCAAAGGCTATTCACCCCATTGACGAACTTCCATCTGAATTTGGAAAGGAGAGCAATATTTTGGTTATGGGTTTTCTTAAGCCCAAGGCCTCCATTATCCTTCTTTTTACACACTTGGTTCCAATTAACAAGGTGGATTTTTATGCTACTCTCAGTATCTCCCCAAAGGAAGTTCTTGTTGATACGATCAAGTTTGTTGCAGACAATTATGGGGAGATGCCTGGTTTGCATGGAGTAACTGGATATCGATAATGGATGTGACAGATTGAACAAGAGTAGATCTCCCAGATAACATCAAAGTATTAGACTTCCATCCCGTTAATTTTCTTTGCACTTTTTCTATGATATAATTAAAATGTTGTGTGGTGGGACGTGTGGAAAAGAGGCACACCAAGATATTTATCAAGATCAGCCGTGAGGGATATGTTGCATATGGCACTAATTCTCCAGGCTTTGTTCCTAGGGGAAACAAATAATTTAGACTTAGCAAAGTTTTTTCTTTGTCTAGAGATTCTACAAAACTCATCAAGAACTTCCATCATGGATTTGCAAGAAGTGATAAGATCATCAGCAAAGAAAAGATGAGTTAAGGGAAGCTTAATCCTAGAAGCTTTGATACCTTTCCGCTTTCCTTTCTCCACTTTGGTATGAATCAAAGTAGACAATCTTTAGAGCAGGTCTCCTTGTCTAAGTCCACGACCTGGAGAGATTTCCTCAAGAATTCCATAAAATAGAAGTCGTCACACAGCTCATAATGAGATTAATCCAATCAATGTTAAATTTAAAGTAAATGAGAGTATCAAAAAGGAATTTCCAAGAAATTTTATCGTAGGTTTTTTCAAGGTCAATTTTCAGAACAAATCCCCCTTTCTTACCTTTTTCCTTCTCAAAGTGTGGAGAATTTCCTCCAAAGGGCTGATTAAATCAGTAAGAAGGGGTCAAATTCTAGCAAGCATGCATGATTTTGGATATGACTTTGTATGCCACATTGCAGAGACTAATGGGCCTAAACTGAGTCATATTATCAGTATTGTCAGTCTTGGGAATCAAAGCAATGAAGGTTTTATTGATCTCTTCAGGAATTTGATGAGTACAAAAACAGTTTTTCACAAAGTTGCAAACCTCAGCCCTAACAATGTTCCAAAATTTATGGTAAAATATGGCCTGGATGCCATCAGGACCAGGAGCTTTGTAGGGTTTTTACTCACACTACAAGAAAACTGATTTCTGCCAGCGCTTTTCTTACCAGCGCCTCCAAAAAACGCTGGAATTGAAGGTATATAGCATTGCCTTGGAAAATCGTTTCTAGAAACGGGTCATTACCAGCGGCTATTATGAACCGCTACTACAAGAAAAATCGCTTTCCGCGACCAAAAAATTTGTCGCCAAAGGGTTGTTTTTAGTTGCCCTAATATTTTGGCAACCAATATTTTAGTCGCACAGTTTGTCGCCGACACCTCGTTTGGGAATGTATACGCCGACTAAAATCTGGTTGGTCGCCAAAGGTTAGCCATACGGCGACTAAAAAATTTTGTCGCCCAAAGGTGAGCCATACAGCGACCAAAACAGTTTGTCGCCAAAGGTACTGCATCGGCAACCAATATTTTGTCGCCAAAAGTTCATACGAAAAAAAAAAATTAATGTGCCACATGGCTGCTTGAGAATTAATCAGACCATGCTTGCACTTGCCAAGAATTGAACCCACGACCTTCCACTTCTTAACCCAACACCTAACCACTGGGCTACCCAACGCCTCCCACTTCTTAGCGCGCTGGCAGATTCTTTAATTTTCCAGCGGCCCACTTTAAGGCACTGGCATAGACCTCAATTTCCCAGCGGCCCAATAAGGCGTTGGCACAGCCCCAATAAATTAAATCCAGGAAACAATTGGCCACTACAAGAAATTACACCAACGCTGACTAAAAATGCCGACGAAATAAATTTACTCGGCAATTGGTGTACCATTGCCGACTAAATTAAATTTACTCGGCAATTGTTGTACCATTGCCGAGTAAATTATCTTACTTGCTGAAAGTACACCTTTCCTGAGTAAAATTTATACTTTAGGCGGGAACAATGTGGCGCCAAGGCTATTTTTTTGTGGGAATTCAATGCCGAATAAAATTTGCTCGGCAATTATATAGTATTTTTTCCCGACTAACGTCTTTACTCGTCATTTATCAATTTTTTTGAATACTAACTTTTTTGTGCCAATTTAAAAATTCACGGAATTATTGGCGGGGCATTTTGGTATTTCCCCGACCAAAATTTAGTCGGCAATTAAGTACAATATTTCCCGACTAACTTACTTACTCGGCATTTATCAATTTTTTTTTGGGCCAATTTAAAAATTCACGGAATTATTGGCGAGGCATTTTGGTATTTCCCAACCAAAATTTAGTCGGCAATTGTGTACGATATTTCCCGACCAACTTACTTACTCGGCATTTATCAAATTTTTTAATACTAATATTTTTTTTTGCGCCAATTTAAAAACTCACGGAATTATTAGCGGGGCATTTTGGTATCATCAATTATATCACATAATTATAAGCGGCTATAACTAGAGGTGCCAAATGGGCCTTGCCAGCCCATCACCCATGGCCATAAATAAATAAATAATAAATCAAAAATACATTTTTATTAAATAAATTGAGTTGCCAAATGCCATAATAAGGCAAAAAAATGAGGGAAATTTAAAATTAATTTATAAAAAAAATGAAAATAAAATAGGGGGAAAATAAAATTTAAATTTTGATAACAAAAAATATAAATTTTGAAATTTTGTCTTATGGCCCCATAGGCCATAATAAGTAAAAAATACATTTTTATAAAATAAATTTTATTTTATTTCAAAAATGAGGAAAAATAAAAAAAATGAATTTTGGAATAATAAAAATGAATTTTTTTATTTTTGAATTGATAGGTCAAAATTGAATTTTTGTAATTACATAATATGTATAAAATTTGGATTATATTATGCGCTAGCCACACGATCGCAACACACTTATGACGATCCACACCGTTCACTTTGTTTATCTTTCTATTTTAATCACTCTCTCCAAATTTGAAGTGAATCAAAATGAGAGTCTGTTTTTTATGTAGAACAAGTAGCCGCCTAATTTTATGATCAGTTCGACTAGTCGAAGCCCCGAAGGCCCAGACAGCTTCTAATTGAAAATTGCCAAATTCGGCAATTTATCGACGTGCCTAGAATAGGCCTAAACTTGCTAGGCTGAAGCAGAATCGCGTTGCGGTTAATACTCACCACCCTAAGTCGTGACGCATGGTGGATTTCGGCCAAATTCCTTTGTTTAGGTGCTTGACCGAAATCCTATACCTAAATTACTGGGTTGCCCCAAGCGTAGGGCGGAGACCGGTGTAGCACAATACCCGGTAAGACCGGAATCGAATCCACAGAGAAGGTGGAAAGTGCTTACTAAAAACTCGGGATGCTAGTTTAAACACGGCTCTTAGGTAGCTACCCTTTTTGGTTTGATTGGTGAATTAACTAAATTAAGAGAAAACTGACTTTGATTAAATTAATTAAAAGGAAGTACGGTCGTAGGGTTCATAACACGGTGACCAGGTCCGGACGTTTCATGCTCCATTCGTTGTTTCCAAGAAAACGGTTGATTTTAGAGAGAAGAGGTTACCCCGAAAGATGCGAATCCTCGCGGTCGCCGTTGCCCATGTACAGCGAAGAACAAGTTTTGGTCCCCCGTTCCTCGCGTTACATGGGCTCCAACGAAGCTCGGATTCGTCCAACGGAAGCGCTTAAATAACCTAAAATTGCTTTTTCCATTATTAGTGTAAAAATCGGAGTAAGAACAAATCTGTCCCTGGCCACGGCGTGTTAATCACCCCGCGACCATACTTATGAAACTACTCACTCATATTGAACAGAACAAGCAAGAATATTCTGAAATTAAACATGCTATTTTACTTGAATATGAATTAAAACAAGATTCGAGTCTCAGAACGCGGACAACCTCCCGCAAACTGAGATTAATGTAAAGAAAGTAGAAAGTTACCGAAAGCAACATGAGAATCAGCGAACAAAACTGTAAACTTCAATCCCAAAGTCTCCGGAAAGTTGAATCTCCGAAGGAAAAACGGCTGCGAAAACTAGACGGAAAACTAACAAAGTTCGAACCCTAATTCGACCTAAAATCGGAGTATTTATGCTCCCCCGAAGTCAACACACGTGGCAAGTCAATTTCTGGTTTTTAAGACCCTCGGTATCGATACAGGAAAAGACCTGTATCGATACCCAGACATTCTGTTCCCACATTGGCACACGGGTATCGATACAGGAGAAGTCCTGTATCGATACCGAGCCCCCTAAAATGAAATTCCAGCTGTTTGGTCGTCCTTACTTGGGTCCCACCGGTTCCCCGCATGCCCGACCGCCTTGTGTCCACTTTACGTGCTCCTCCGACCTGTTTCCTACAAAACAACCAAAAATACCAAAAACACAAGACAACACCGCATCAAGTGGAAAATGGAATAAATCGCGCCTCTAATGCGCTAATTCGCCCTACTTAGGCGCTTATATCTTGAGATATTGCGCGCCTATCACACCCCCCAACTTGAAGGTTGCTAGTCCCAAGCAACGAAAAGAATAAAACAAATAAATAAAATGATAGATCTTTTAAACCCCCAGGCGGCCCCGGTAGGACGAGTGAAGTCTCGTGCGGGTTTTCAGCAGTGATAACCCACAAAACACAAAGGACTCGGACATTTGAATGCAACTCAACCCAGTCAATAGCTTCTCGAAACACTACAGTGACTGTCAAGCAAGTCAAAGACAAGACATTTCATCCATGGACGAAGTTAAACAAGTGAACTTCGCAGCAATCTTAGCACAAAAATTAATCCTCTCACCTACGATCGGATAAAGAATTTTCAAATGGCATGCATGTATGGAAAAACCACATATAGAAATTCACCAATCTCGAGAATAATTCCACACCGTTGATAGCCCAATATTTCTTTAAGCACACTCCTTCCCTTTTCTTTTCTTCTCTTTTTCCTTTTTGTGTGGTCGTGTAATGCCGGATCTCTCGGGCTTTCTAGTTGACTATTTAGCGAGCTTTGGGTCGGCTATCCCCAAGCCAAACGGCCCTAGAGCACCAGGTTTTAAGAGACCCCTACGGACTTAATTGCTCAAGTCAAAAAGGCTTTATTGAGATCCAACTAACCAAATTTACCGATACTTCCACAAGGTCTATCCATCTTTTGACACAAACAACACGGTGGGAGCATACCCCGATTGTCCGGTTACTACTCAATGGACGCCCGGATAACCATTAACAATATAGCACACACAACTTATTCTTTTTTTTCTTTTAGGAAGGAGTTATAAGTCAACACATACCGCAATATCAAAGGCATATGAACCAAACTCGAGACTGGTAAATACTTAAGTGGAACAGTGTGTGTGTGAGAGCATGTTTCCAAATGACCAAACGCTATCCGACTATAGACGAAACAGGCTAACTAAAGGCTTCCTAAACATCATGTTCACGAGCTTAAGTCTATCCATGAAATCATATCGAGACCTCGACTAGCACAACAACCCCTATAGTTCAAATTAGCAGTCATCAACCAAGAATAGTTACACCCAAACATCCAAAGTCTTTTTTTTCTTGTTTTTTTTTTTAAATCAAAAACATGTGCGAAGTACACCCTCCCCCCAACTTGAAATGTGCTCTGTCCCCAGAGCATGGAGACACACAAAATAAAATAACAAGGGGAAGAACTGGACCTCTCGGTGGCAGCCAACCACCATGACCTCGGCCGATGTATGAGGAATTTCGGGTACTCTCTCCGTGCACCCTGCAAAAAACATCAGTCCCGCCCGCTCGTGGAAGCCGGGCCACAACAAGAAATAAAGAATATGAAGAACACCACCAGACATTCACGCAGTCTCACGTGTCATACTTTCCTCCCCATCCCCCAACTTGAATTGAAGAGTGGGTGGCTATACAAGACCATCATGTTTTGATTTTTTTTTTTTTGGAATTAATTTTAATTGGGAGAGAGAGAGAGAGAGAGAGAGAGAGAGAGAGAGAGATCTTTGAAACGTGGAATTCGAAAATTAATCAAATCCACAAAGATGAATCCCCTGAATGCACCACCCCACGCTAAGTTTTTTGCTAAAAACTGAACTCGGCCAGACCACAAGAAAATATACTTCGAGTAAAGCAATTGCCGAATTGTTTTTTTAAGAAATTGAAGTGCCTCTAAGTGCTCACGTGGAACCAAATTAAGTTTCGAGCAGTGGACATAATTTGCAATAGAAGGAAGATAAACAAAATCGTTATCATCAACACCAAGAAAATCAATATGTTCCACTACCGTCAATTTGGACTCTTCTACCAAAACTTCCTCAACTAAATCTTGGTCCCCAAAAGTAAGAGACTCATTCTCAAACCCATACTTCCTATCTTGCTCGTCCATTAAGGACTGCAAATAATCAAGCTCAGCATCCCACTCCTCAGCAGTGGGAGATTTTCCGATCGGACCATCACCCGGAGGGCAGTGAGCTCCTCGTTCTCTAGACTCATAGGAACGCAAAAGGGAAACGTAAGCAGCGCGGATCAACAGTGGGAGATACATGAGAGGGGGATCGACCTTTACATTAGACTCAAGGGTGAAACATTGGGCAGTTAGCTCCTCATCCCCTCCAAATTCAGAGGGTTCCACCAAACCATCATCCACCCCACCCTCAACGACAAGTGGGTCAACTTCCTCTTCTCTCTCTTCCCTAGCAGTAAGCCCCTCATCCCCTCCAAATTCAGAGGGCTGTGGTAAGACCAAGTCAACCTCCTTAATATCGTTAACCTGACCTACTTCCTCTTCCCTAGCAGTAAACTTCTCATCCCCTCCAAACTCGGAGGAGCTTCCAGACCACGAATCTAAATCCTCCATACGATCATCAACCCCACCTTCAACGACAAGTGGGTCGACTTCCTTTCTTCTATTGACTTGAGGCGGAGAAGGAAATGTCTCCCACTCCTGTTGGATTTGTCCCACAGCCTCTGTGAGTTGAGTCAACTGGGACCTAAGGTTCCCAATTGCGTGGGTGGTTTCCGCGGTGAAGGTCATCTGCGATCGCACAAGAGTCTGTACCATCCCATCAAGCTCCTCATCATGAGGGGGATAAGTCAGCTCTGGGGGTGGGCCCGTAGAATAAGGATCAAACCCTTGCGGGTTTTGGAAAAGGGAGCCAAATTGGGTCATGTGATCCTGGGCAGGTGCGAACGATTGTATTTCTTGCAGAGGCAAAGGCAGTGCCTGTGGTGGCACTGGGGGTTCGGAATACCACCCTGAAAAAGATGGGTGGTGGGACCACCCTAGACTGTACGGATTTGGATTTGGATATGGATCACACCGCTGATTAATAACACTCACCCTAACCTGATTATTTCGAATAGCTTCCTTGAGTGCATAAAAAGTGGAGCAGGTATAAACAGAATGCCCCCAACACGCACACCTCTCACAGAATTCTTTCATTCTCATCTCATTCACCCAGTTGTTTCCTTATTACTTTTTTTTTTTTTTTGAATGAAGAAAGATAAAATTAAAACTAAAATTCAAAAGACACTAACAACCCGAATTTTTAACACCTCTTGCCTTCCCCGGCAACGACGCCAAAAATGCTTGACCGAAATCCTATACCTAAATTACTGGGTTGCCCCAAGCGTAGGGCGGAGACCGGTGTAGCACAATACCCGGTAAGACCGGAATCGAATCCACAGAGAAGGTGGAAAGTGCTTACTAAAAACTCGGGATGCTAGTTTAAACACGGCTCTTAGGTAGCCACCCTTTTTGGTTTGATTGGTGAATTAACTAAATTAAGAGAAAACTGACTTTGATTAAATTAATTAAAAGGAAGTACGGTCGTAGGGTTCATAACACGGTGACCAGGTCCGGACGTTTCATGCTCCATTCGTTGTTTCCAAGAAAACGGTTGATTTTAGAGAGAAAAGGTTACCCCGAAAGATGCGAATCCTCGCGGTCGCCGTTGCCCATGTACAGCGAAGAACAAGTTTTGGTCCCCCGTTCCTCGCGTTACATGGGCTCCAACGAAGCTCGGATTCGTCCAACGGAAGCGCTTAAATAACCTAAAATTGCTTTTTCCATTATTAGTGTAAAAATCGGAGTAAGAACAAATCCGTCCCTGGCCACGGCGTGTTAATCACCCCGCGACCATACTTATGAAACTACTCACTCATATTGAACAGAACAACCAAGAATATTCTGAAATTAAACATGTTATTTTACTTGAATATGAATTAAAACAAGATTCGAGTCTCAGAACGCGGACAAACTCCCGCAAACTGAGATTAATTAAATACAATTGCACTGTCAGCGAAAACATATTTCACCCAATATTAAGCACCCTATATTTTTTCTTTGGCGAATCTCACCATTGCACCGTTAATAAAACAATAGTGCACTTTATATTAAAAACTATTAGACTCTTTAATACGAACATTGCAAGCAAGTTAGGCCTTATGGCCGTAGTAGTGTAGTGCCTAAATCAATCTTTTTGCTCGATTAATTCATCCGTTGCACCAAAAGTCAATACATACTTCACCCTATATAAGAACCATGCCATGAATGCGCAATTGCTTTCCCCAAGTACCACTGAAATTAATGCAATTCCGCCAATTTTTTTTTTTTTTGGTACCTCGGAAACTTATTAAACATCAAAACAACATAGTTTACGTATCACACTAGAAGTAAAACGCCCAGAGCCAAAAAAAAAAGTTTTAAGCTAGACCATTTTCCATCACAAAATGTATTGACAACAACGTCCACGGCTGAAATGATGAGCAGGTTGATTGGCTTGGTGGTAAAGGGGTGTTCCACTAAATTGGTTTTTTGAAAAAATTGGTTTTTCACGATTTTTTATGTGATGTATTGTGAGAGAATGATCTGTCTCGATGTTTGGAAAAAATAGTTTTTTGTTAGTGGAACACCCCCTAAATGTGGTTCAGAGAAGCCGCGGCGCGAGTGAGGAGAATTTTTTACTCTTCAATAAGAGCACGGATGTCCAGTCATTGGGGCCTTATCGTTTAAGAGCTTGACGGCTGTGACGGAGTCCAACTCGATCGAAACCAACCTTAATCTCTTTCCTAAGACAAACAAACAATAGAAAAATAAAACATGCAAAAACCATGTGCCCTAAATACGAAGCCATCTCCACCGTTGAAAAGTCTCATACACGTAAATGTTTTGCATTGTTCAAATGCAAAGATTGAGTAGAGTTTCTCGACGTCAACCTCTGCCATGCATGGCGGCTGGGGCACTCCACTCCTATTTAAGCACCAAAAAAAGCACTAAACAACTACATATAAGCTCCTTTATCTTCAATAACTTATACCGTTATAGGTGTTTTTGCAAAACAAGCAATGGCGGGTCAAGGCAATGGCTATGCCAACGGAAATGGAGATCACTCGCCGAGTATTGGCAATGGCTTTCCTCCAGTCCATCGTACCTCTTTCCCTCACGACTTTCTCTTCGGCGCAGCATCAGCTGCGTATCAAGTAATCTTTCCGCCTCATATTTTTGGTTTTTCATGAAAAAAATTATACTTTATTAATGGTCCTCATTGTACTCCGTTGTTGTATCTGTTTATGGTTAGCATTGTACTCCTTCGGGGTATTTGTTCATGTAGTTGATTTATACAATTTTTATTTTGCAAATAAATAAAAAATTAGTGGAAAAAAAGAAAGGTTTTGAATTCAAGTCATTGGTGTCAGTTACCATTTATTTCTTCACATTATATTTCGCTTTCAATTACATTTAATTTATAGGAGAGTGCTACAAGCCTACAATATGCCCCCTTGAAAAGAGGCATATGATAGGCCCCACTACGTATTATTTTGGTACTTGTTACATATAGTTTTTGTCAAGTTATGAATTATTGTAGATTTTTAAAAACTAACTGTTCACATCACTATTAATGGTAACCTTGCTATGTATGATTTTGGAACTTGTTACAAACTATTGTAAATTTTGAAAAAATTCCCTATTAGCGTAAATATTTACATAACCAATATGTGACAAGCCAAAAACATATGTATAGAGGCATACTGTACGTTTTTTTCAAGGGGGGCGTACCATAGATTTATCCTTTATTGATTATTGTGGGGGACACTATGTTGAGGGGACATTCTGAAAGGACAGAAGAACCATAGCATTCAATTTCAGGTCCAATTTGAAATGGACTAGCCATAGTTTTGTCCATTGACTTGTCCATTGAAATGGATTAATTAGTCCCTGGTCCTATTTTCTAAATTTGGCCATGGAGGACCTGCTTACTTCTACTAATAGAAATAAATGGTTTGCTTTTGGTGTATTTTCGTAGTATGAAGGCGCCGCAAAGGAAGGGGGACGTGGCCTAAGTATTTGGGACGATTTCACCCAGAGATGGCCTGGTAATCTCTCTATCTATGGATGGTTGGACTACTTGCATGGATTTATATATTGGTTGTTTTTTGTCCTCGGGTGCTGCTAGGATATACAATACCAGCGCTTTCAAAAATTCACACTTGTATTATCCGATTCCCTCTAATTATCAGTTTTAATTCGATTCTTTACCCGCTTGCTACACAACCACTACGGCTGGTTCAAGTGCTCTAGCACCAAAAATAATTTGAAATAATTCACAGTCGTCGTACCTGTTCCCACTATGCTACACACCTTTACCGCTACACAATCACTACCGCTACTTAAAACCTTTATTATTTAGTGTTGGAGAAAATTATATGGAATAGGAATTTCTGATAGAATAATAATTCTAAATGATATGCATCAAACAAAATTAAGGAAATTAGATAAATAGAGAAAGGATTAGAATAGCCTGTGGGGTGGTCGAGGCACGCGAAATCGCGCTCTCCTTAGGAAAGATACACCCCCTTCTGCACGGGGTTGAATGGCGCTCCTTCCCCAAGATACAACGACCTTCGAGTTTTCTTCTGTGCAGCGAATTAAACTCACGAACCAATTGTTTCCCGACACTCAAAACATCAACATAAAATAATGGATCATTATAGTGGAAGAAAACCGTAATAAATAAGGTATTCATTTGGATTGTATGCTCCTATGAGAAATAGAGAGGAATTGAGAAAATTAGAGTGTGGTCTGATGACTAATCTTTTTCCTTAGAAACAGCCGACCAATTTATATAGGATGTAAACGTAACAATAGTTTGTTAGGGAAGTAGATAATGGTCTGATATTGTGGAGAAAAAATAGGAGTTCAAGTATAAGTTTGTTTCAACTTTGTTTCAACTAAATCCCACATCTCATGTTGTGGAGAAAAATAAGGAGACCAAGTCCCTCTAATTATCCCACATTATATTATTTACTTGATTGGGGACTACTCCATAAATTCTAAATGTAAAATATTTAAAACATCAAAACGTAAAATATTAAATTAGAACAACAATCCCCCACATAATTTAAAAATTTTACAAGAGTGCTTTTACTGTGCAATGGGTATAGGTGTCTTCCGGACTTGAACCTACACTTAGTGTTAGCAAGTTTCAGTTTGAAGAACCGTAGTGAACTAAATCTTGAACTAGGCCCTTGATTTCAAACTTACGCCTACCACACACACAATACGGGAAACATTATGGTTCTGGAACGGGTTTGCGCGTTAGACGGTCATGCACACGTATCTCGTTTCTATGAGTGTCTTTAGAGAATAGCCCAATTTCCCACAGCAGCGACCCCACTGCCACACTCATATAGGTGTGTCCTCCAAGGGTAGTTTGTGACCAACACCCCGTAGAAATCCTACCTTGGACACATTCAGAGCTTAGCTCTTCCTATCGTCACATAACATGCACATAGCATGAGCACTATCACCATAGGAATAGGACCAGGGATTCCCCTCTTATATTTTAGTGCTCCTCCTAGTCACCATTCAGCTTCGTTGTTACCTATTGAACCTTATTCATGGGATCTCCAATCACAAAGGTTAGGTGTCCACCGAGGTGACTAACTTATAGACATCAGTCCTACTCCCCTCGATGATTAAAGAATTAGCTTTCGTGCTAATTCGAGAATATGTTTTGTTCTTTTTAAGATACAAACATTTCTCAGCAATTTTTTTTAAGACGTCAAAGATTAGCCTGCGCGCTAATCTTTTCTTATGAGAATTCGCTTTGGGCTGATCAGGCCCCCACATTTGTAGAAATTTAAGAGCTCAAGTATTGCATGCTAGCCAACATGTTCCTGCAAAGTTCCAAACTAACATTTTCCAAACAAGATTAGTGGAGTACTTTAATATCATGTGGCGATTAGCAAATAAAAATATGACAACACATTTCAATCTCCTGAAAGACTTCATTATTGAAGTCGTCGAAAATTGGCCAATGTGCTCCTGAAACTTTCAAACGGAACACCAGGATACAAAGTTAATATAATATCATTAGAATAAATCTTTGAAGGTAATGAAATTATCATCTATCGATGATCATGGTAATGAACCCACACATTTGTGTATAATTTTCTCTAAGTTCCCATACACCAAATTTGCTAGAAGCAAATCAATTTATATTATTGAAATAAAAAAAAACATTCACGTAGAGCAACCAAGTGCTCGGACATACCTTTGCAAGATATATATCTCTGCAACCACAGAAGTGTGTATTAAGCTTAGGCTTCAGCAAATTACGTTAACTACCATTAGCATCGCATCATATATAATAAGCTAAATAACATATATGATGTTAGTAACAACAATAATAGCCTCCTCATGTTATGTCAATTATCATCATATTTTCATCAATTCTGACAGTATACTTCAAACTATTGCAAAGAACTTGAAAATCCAATAAGAATAATGGCTCAAGATTCATACGTGTAATGGCCAAATCTACAGTGGCTTGTTCACATGACAAAATATTAACAGATAATACAAGTCTAAATACATTATCATGGTATCTATTACGAAAGCCAAGTACATTTAATAACTCGGAAGTTCAAAAGAAGTTCTTTCTAGCTTTCATTTCTTGCATGTGCATAGAAAAAGTAAGGAAACAAATGTTATACTTACAGAACAAACTTATGCTAAACCCGTAGATGTATATATCGCGAATTGGTAGAAATACTCAATGTATCCGGTACAAAATTTCTTGCTACAAAAGGTAACATCTCTATAGTCATTGAAATTCTCCAAAAATAATGAACACAACAAAATCTGTTCTTCATTTATACTCTAACCAACCAGTGAGGGTTTTTGCAAAAAACACCACCTCAATGCTCACCTTTTTTTTTTTTTTTTTCCGAAGACCATCATTTATATGTAAGTTAATAACCTTGATATAAATCCACCACACTACCAGTATATCTCTCAACTCCGATTATGTAATATTCTCAATATTGACTATTTCTTATACGACAAAACTATCACCTTCATCTTGAAAAGCACAATATTTTTTTTTCAATAAGTATGAAAAACAAAGTATATGGAGTTTCTGGTATGCTACAGAAATAACTCGACAGTCTACAAACAAATACAAGGATATGAAGTATACTCTTTAAGAATGCGAGGATCTAAAACAAGCATATGTAATTTAATCAATCACAGTCAAACAACATATCCATTGGTCAAGAAAAGTATATGAAGAGTACTTATCAACCTACAAATCCAACTCTTGTGTCAACATGCAAAAGCAAAAAATTAATTACTTATATCCTCATTAAACATAATTCTGGAAAAGTAATCTCTCGTGGACTCCTACATTGGAATTCACATGAACATATAAATTTTCATCTCTACGGTGATCGAAGTTTCCTATCAACCGTGACAGCTTATATGCTCTTTTCTTTTTCTTTTAACAAAACTAGTAATCACAACGACCACCGTTCAAGGAATTATTCTTACAGAAAATCCAAAAATATCTTTCCTAAGATTGTTGGAGAAAATTATATGGAATAGGAATTTCTGATAGAATAATAATTCTAAATGATATGCATCAAACAAAATTAAGGAAATTAGATAAATAGAGAAAGGATTAGAATAGCCTGTGGGGAGGTCGAGGCACGCGAAATCGCGCTCTCCTTAGGAAAGATACACTGTAAAGACCCAGAAAATTTAATTACTTTTTGAAAAATCACTTTTTTGAGAAGTTTCGATTTGGTCGATAAAAAGTGCCGGTAATTGTTCCTTGGATTTTTCTAATCAAAATGGTATAATGGGAAGTTATTTTTGAGTAAGGCAAAGTCATCTTTCGCCCATTTTCTTCGGAGAAAAATGTGCCCGTTTTCGATTTTGTACTAAAAGTGGGGGGATGAGATTTTGATGTGATTAGAATTTTAAAATTCTGTAAATGTCATTGTTTCCAAATGAGGGGTACTTCCTTATTTTCATAAATAAATTAAAGTAAAGAAAACTCAAAATTTATAATCTTTACTTAAGTTTGGTTTATGAAAATAAGTATTGTGGTTACATATTATATACACAAGTCACATTTGGGTGTGTAGTGTAATAAGGGAATTATATTAGTAGTGTGTGGGGGAAGATTTGCAAAAAATTAAAACAATTCACTCTCTCCTCCCTCCCCAACCCGATCGGTCCCTCTCTCTCCTCTCTCTCCTCCATTGTTGCACCACCCAAGCTCAAGTTAACCCCTCCTCACTCAACCACTTCAAGAACCTATGGCATTTTCATGTTCTACGCGCCGTGGGGAGCTTGGGTCACCTTGGATTCGCCCCGGGAGCTCACATTTCGGTTTGAGAGTTTTTAAACCTAGGGTTTTCTTCTCTCTTCACATTTGGAGCTTAACCCATGAGGTAGGGAAACAATTACTACCTCCTCTAGTTATATACTTGTGATTTGTTGAACATATCTTGTTCTTGACTTCAATTTCTTGAAAAATTATGTTTTCCCTCTTTGTATGGGTTTTCCTCATTTTGATTTTGTGATCTACGAAATTGGTTGTTGATTGATGAAATTGGGAGTGGAATTGACCTCCCTCCATGTTTAATTGTTGACCAGCATCTCTAATTTGAACCTAGACTATCCCATTTGTGTTTTGGGTTGAAATTCCACACCTTAGAGGTGAAAATCTGTCATTTTCTGGACAAGGCAGCTGCTGCCCCTGTTTCTATGTTGCTGCCCCTGTTTCTATGTTGCTGCCCCTGTTTTCTGGGTGGTTTTCGGCCACCCTTTGACGTCCGTTTGACCTCCAATCATCCGGAACTTCGTATACTTGATATATAGCAACGTGGTAACCCCAAAAACTATTTTGAAATCGTTAAACTACGACTTTGACACGTGTTTTTATTGGACAATTCGTTATACGTATCTGACACAAGGCATATTGGATTGGTTGTCCCTTTTGGCGAAAATTGTGGCATTTCAAAAGAAAGGGCACTTTGGTGAAATGAAATTTGGGAAATGGACTTGTTATGAAAGTTTTAATGAGATGTTTGTGATAATGAGGTGTTTTAAACCAATGCCATCATTTGGTAAATTTTTTTTTGATAAAGGCACGCGGGGCCTACGGAACCCAGCAGAGGCACGCGAGGCCTACAGAACTCGGCAGAGGCACGCGGGGCCTATGGAACCCGGCAGAGGCACGCGGGGCCTACAAATACCCAGCAAAGGCACGCGGGGCCTACGGAACCCGGCAGAGGGATTAAATCCCTAGTACCAATGAAAATGATGTTTTTTTTTCTTTAATGAAAGAAACGGGAAATGAGAAATTTGGACTTATGTAATAACTTATGGGATAATATTTGATTTCACCTTTGGGGCAAGGGTGCCCAAATACTTGATTTGCCAATGGATTAATGATGTACATTTTAAATGGAAACCTCTTTGGGAGGATTTATGGAAATATTTTATCAATTGACTTATTAAGTGTAAGGAATTCCTTTATTTTTGTTTTTATAAAAATGAGGGCGTGACAACTTGGTATCAGAGCATTAGGTTCGAAAACCTAGAGACCGTGGGGAGACTTGTAGTCTTGGGGCTAAAAAAAAAACCATTGCATTGTTTTCTCATCAAAGTCATTGTTTTCACATGCATTGTGTGTGCTTGCTTGAGTGACATACATCCACCCACGTGACATTGCATATGAAGTTTTCGTAGAGTGGAATCCCATAGTTGACTTGTGTTGGAGATGGAGATTTAGTCACGTGATGAAGGGTGTGTATTGATGGTATGATTTGCATCACTCGTAACTGGATTGAGTGTGTGCTTACTTGTTTTGTCACTGTGGTTTAAGAATGATGTGGATGATTGATTTGAAGGGTGACTGGCCAGCACACTTCAAATCAAACTTCTGATGTCGCTCGGTTACCACATGTGGATGAGTGGAGTTGTGTAAAGTAGCACGTACGGTAGAGCAAGTACCGATATAAAGGAGCATATTGTGTCTTTACTTTTAAAGTGTATGGTTCTATATTTGATCAATGTGATTGGTGTTTAATATGATTGGAAATGAGGACGTGTAAATTAGAAACCTGCATAATAAATTTAGTATTGTTCTCTACTTGAAGATGTTGAAGTTTTCTTTGGTTGAAGTTTTCTTTGGTATCATTGTGATTTGTTGAGAGTTGTCGTTATTTGGGGTCGGTGGACTTGTTTGTTGTAATTTGCGGAGGTTTGGGGTCCCAGCTAACTGGGTATTTGTTGTTTGTGATTGACTTGATTGCTGTGGTTTAAATTTTGGATGTGGTAATTGTAGTAGTACCCCTTAAGCTTCGAAATGTGAAATTGTTAACTACATCAGAATTTAGAAAGAAAAAAAAATGTTTAGCCTCGGTATTAGACTTAGTTGGGTGAGGATGTTATTTAATACAATAGTATGTGTCCTTGGCGGGAGGTAAAATTTAAATTGCATTCGGGAATGAGTTTGGGAAAGGTGTTTCTATTCGATTATTGAGGTTAGACTTGGTAAGCTTCGGCATGATGTATCCGTTGGTCTTGGTACATGGGTTTTTTTTCTGTAACTACCTGAGAGTCACAAATCATTTCTATTGGTGATGAGATATCCATCGGTTCGCTATCACAATGAGAGTATTTGATCCTTGGTATTATTAAGGACTGTCTTTTCTTATATAAAGGGAGAAATGTACATGAGAGTTTTATTGGAAGATTTGATAGGGTTCACTTGTTTGGGCGACTAGATAAAGGAGGGTTTTCACTGTTGTATTTGCCAGGTCGGCTTGTCGTGTAGTTTACTGGGTGTTGATGGTCTGGTTATAAGCAAATGAGTTTATGTAATGTTGGTAGTTTTAGCTCAGTGCATTGGCTATGATCCTGATGTGTTAGGATGTGAGCGTTTGGGTTGCCTTTGATTCATATAGATGGATTATTTAATTTGTGGTTGTGTTATGCCTACATGACAGTTAAGTAGAAGCGTGAGATGTCGCGGTGAGATTTTGGGTGTTAATCCGTAATGCTACCTTGTGGTTGTGGAAATGCTAGAAGTACAAAGTGTTGAGTAAACGGCGAGATGGGTTTGCTAGACATCGTGTAGGGGCGATATGGGCTATTGCTTACTTGGGTACTTGGCAATTTAGAACTCTAAATTTGTTTGTTACGGTAATTGGTGCACTTACTTGGGAAACTAGGCAGAAGGGTGATGTTGGGACTATGATGGGAGGATATTGTCAGGAGTTGGAGTGTTGTACAAAGTTAGTCCATCGATTGTGAAACAAAATTGTGAGCCTAGGATAAGGTGCAAATTATGCGTTAATTAGAGATGACAACTAGGGATTTGCTAGAGTGATATTGTAGTGGGGATAATATAGACGAAGGTTGTGGTGTTTGGCAAAAGGTTATGGGTGAGTACACGAAGAATTTGGGGTATCTTTCTAGATGACATGAATGGAATTACTTTTGTATAACTTTTAAAAATCAATTGGTGTTTGTCTTGTGCTCTAGTTGGGATAATTAGATTTGATGGGAATGTATTGAAGAAGTTGGGTTTGATACTGTTGTTGAATATGAGATCATGCAAAAGGGACATAAGGACTTGGTTAGTGGCTAATGTTGTACTTAGGTTTTAACAGTTGATTGAAATTGAAACTAGGGAGTCGGAGGTAACCTATTGAATAGTCGGGCTAAAGACAAACAGGTGTATATGTATGAGAACTAAGGAATTAGAGAATAGAGGGGATAACAAGACTTGTAGAAGTTGAAAAACATCTTGGTTAGCAGGGTTTGGGTCGAACTTAGTTGTATTTGTTGTTCCACAGTCCCGAGTTTGGTTGGTGATTGCATGAGTTGTAGTTTATCATAAAGTGAAGATGTACTTCTTGAGGGACATTGGGCTTTAATTCAAGTGTGTAGATTTATGTAAATGGTTGATGGTAGGTGTCAAGGACAATGGTTCGGATTTATGTTGGAGTTTGATTTTCTGGTGAGAGGCACAAATGAGATTAGAACTGTACGGAAACTAGATTGTATGGATGTCTAGTATACAAGGGTGTGAGGCGGTGACTAGAATGGGTGTGTGCACTTTAAGGTTTATTTGTCCTTCATTTTAGATGATTGGGGTGATAATGTTACTAACCGTGGAGGGTGTGTGTGTTGTTTAAGATTACCTAATTGGTTATACAATGATGTACGACTAGAAGATGTCTTTTTAAGACTCAAGCGGGGAATGTAGGATGAAATTAAGTCTTACTTATACGATTTTGTTAAAAAGTTGAGATGAGTTATTTTCTTCTAGGTCAACATAGTGAGATGGAGCACTAAGTGGAAGGCGGTTATGTGCGGATGAATTGGTGATAATGTTAAGGAGGCGTATATGAGATTACATGATATTAATAGGTTTGAGATTCAGCTTGTTTGAATCCGAGGAGCTAGTGGAGTGAACGAGACACTTGAGTAAAGGATTTATGGGGTTAACTAGGGTGTGAATGTGGTTCTAATGGTTAGGTTGGGGTGAAGTCGAAAACATGGGTTATGGAGAGTTAGACGAAGAGACTTGGAAGGCCTTTGTGCCTAGCGTTATAGTTGTGAGTCAGGATTTTTCTAGCATCGAAATTCCTTAACTTGTAGCTACTGTGGATGGGTTTCTAAGTTCCTTGTAGAGTTTAATGAACGTATGAGCCAATAGACCTAAATTATGATTGAGTTGGGTGTTGAATCTTGGTGAAGAACGTTGTGCGATATAGAGAAATTGTTCAGCTTGGGTTGGTCGTGATGATACACGAGGATTTGGTGAAATTTTTTGAAGTACCAGTGTGGTAGAACTTGTGAGTGCTTAGTGTGTTTGTTGAGTAGATAAGTGTATTGAAAATGGTTGGGAATAGAGTTAAACAGGACCGCTGAGAATATTCAAACTTTTGGGAAACCGTCATAAAGATTTGTTGAGATAAGGCGATGCGCTTCAAGAAATTGGGGAAGATAAGTTATTCGATGGAAGGACTACGGGTTTTGGGTAGTTTGAGTTTCTTTTCTAGTGACGTGAACGATTTACACAGAAGTGATTGTGGAAGTACTAGTAACTTATGTGATCAAGGGAAATTGTTAATTTCATAACCTAGGGTGGAGGAGCAATTGAATGTTTGGGTGATCAGGTTTTGGAATGATTGAGGAACGATGATAGGGTTTGATAAGACGAAACTTACTAATGAAATGCGAGTATGTTGGAACATTGGGATGTAAATAGAGTGTGTTTGGTATCGAAATTTTTGGGAACTTAGTTTGCAGTCGTAATTTGAGATTGATTTATCTTGGTATTGTTAGAGCGGTTGCAGTTTAATGAATCCATATCAAAGTGCGCAATGTTGTCCTGGTTAAGGTTGAGGGTATGGTTGAAAATTTGGCTTCCGTAAGTAAAATTTCTACACTTAAGAGCTTGAGGTTATGATATGGTTATGGGGTAGAATGTTTAGAAAATTATGGATTTGTTTGGGTTTTTGAACGGAAGACAATAGAAGAGACGCGGAGTAAGCAACTACTATGCATAGTGAGCCTAGAGGATTTATGGTTAGAAAAGAATTGGGATAGTTTTACACTTGGAGACAGTTTAAACCTAGTTATTTCCGTGCCTTGGAATGATTTGAAGTTAAGATAGAAGCCGATATGTATCCTTGATGTGAGCGAATAAGTATTACGGGGAAAAGTCTATACGGTTGTTGTGAAGTAACTTTGGTAGCAAGGAGTCGACGTGAAAAAGGAATGATGAGATGAAAGAGAAATACCCGAAATTATTTACCGTATGAACTATGTGAGTACTAGTATACATTATTGCATTTCGAGTTTATGAGTTGAATACATATTGCATATCATGCATGAGCATGTAGTGGATGGGAGTGCATTGTTGTTTCAAATTTTGAGGACAAAATTTTTCTAAGGAGGGTAGAATGTAAAGACCCAGAAAATTTAATTACTTTTTGAAAAATCACTTTTTTGAGAAGTTTCGATTTGGTCGATAAAAAGTGCCGGTAATTGTTCCTTGGATTTTTCTAATCAAAATGGTATAATGGGAAGTTATTTTTGAGTAAGGCAAAGTCATCTTTCGCCCATTTTCTTCGGAGAAAAATGTGCCCGTTTTCGATTTTGTACTAAAAGTGGGGGGATGAGATTTTGATGTGATTAGAATTTTAAAATTCTGTAAATGTCATTGTTTCCAAATGAGGGGTACTTCCTTATTTTCATAAATAAATTAAAGTAAAGAAAACTCAAAATTTATAATCTTTACTTAAGTTTGGTTTATGAAAATAAGTATTGTGGTTACATATTATATACACAAGTCACATTTGGGTGTGTAGTGTAATAAGGGAATTATATTAGTAGTGTGTGGGGGAAGATTTGCAAAAAATTAAAACAATTCACTCTCTCCTCCCTCCCCAACCCGATCGGTCCCTCTCTCTCCTCTCTCTCCTCCATTGTTGCACCACCCAAGCTCAAGTTAACCCCTCCTCACTCAACCACTTCAAGAACCTATGGCATTTTCATGTTCTACGCGCCGTGGGGAGCTTGGGTCACCTTGGATTCGCCCCGGGAGCTCACATTTCGGTTTGAGAGTTTTTAAACCTAGGGTTTTCTTCTCTCTTCACATTTGGAGCTTAACCCATGAGGTAGGGAAACAATTACTACCTCCTCTAGTTATATACTTGTGATTTGTTGAACATATCTTGTTCTTGACTTCAATTTCTTGAAAAATTATGTTTTCCCTCTTTGTATGGGTTTTCCTCATTTTGATTTTGTGATCTACGAAATTGGTTGTTGATTGATGAAATTGGGAGTGGAATTGACCTCCCTCCATGTTTAATTGTTGACCAGCATCTCTAATTTGAACCTAGACTATCCCATTTGTGTTTTGGGTTGAAATTCCACACCTTAGAGGTGAAAATCTGTCATTTTCTGGACAAGGCAGCTGCTGCCCCTGTTTCTATGTTGCTGCCCCTGTTTCTATGTTGCTGCCCCTGTTTTCTGGGTGGTTTTCGGCCACCCTTTGACGTCCGTTTGACCTCCAATCATCCGGAACTTCGTATACTTGATATATAGCAACGTGGTAACCCCAAAAACTATTTTGAAATCGTTAAACTACGACTTTGACACGTGTTTTTATTGGACAATTCGTTATACGTATCTGACACAAGGCATATTGGATTGGTTGTCCCTTTTGGCGAAAATTGTGGCATTTCAAAAGAAAGGGCACTTTGGTGAAATGAAATTTGGGAAATGGACTTGTTATGAAAGTTTTAATGAGATGTTTGTGATAATGAGGTGTTTTAAACCAATGCCATCATTTGGTAAATTTTTTTTTGATAAAGGCACGCGGGGCCTACGGAACCCGGCAGAGGCACGCGAGGCCTACAGAACTCGGCAGAGGCACGCGGGGCCTATGGAACCCGGCAGAGGCACGCGGGGCCTACAAATACCCAGCAAAGGCACGCGGGGCCTACGGAACCCGGCAGAGGGATTAAATCCCTAGTACCAATGAAAATGATGTTTTTTTTTCTTTAATGAAAGAAACGGGAAATGAGAAATTTGGACTTATGTAATAACTTATGGGATAATATTTGATTTCACCTTTGGGGCAAGGGTGCCCAAATACTTGATTTGCCAATGGATTAATGATGTACATTTTAAATGGAAACCTCTTTGGGAGGATTTATGGAAATATTTTATCAATTGACTTATTAAGTGTAAGGAATTCCTTTATTTTTGTTTTTATAAAAATGAGGGCGTGACATACACCCCCTTCTGCACGGGGTTGAATGGCGCTCCTTCCCCAAGATACAACGACCTTCGAGTTTTCTTCTGTGCAGCGAATTAAACTCACGAACCAATTGTTTCCCGACACTCAAAACATCAACATAAAATAATGGATCATTATAGTGGAAGAAAACCGTAATAAATAAGGTATTCATTTGGATTGTATGCTCCTATGAGAAATAGAGAGGAATTGAGAAAATTAGAGTGTGGTCTGATGACTAATCTTTTTCCTTAGAAACAGCCGACCAATTTATATAGGATGTAAACGTAACAATAGTTTGTTAGGGAAGTAGATAATGGTCTGATATTGTGGAGAAAAAATAGGAGTTCAAGTATAAGTTTGTTTCAACTTTGTTTCAACTAAATCCCACATCTCATGTTGTGGAGAAAAATAAGGAGACCAAGTCCCTCTAATTATCCCACATTATATTATTTACTTGATTGGGGACTACTCCATAAATTCTAAATGTAAAATATTTAAAACATCAAAACGTAAAATATTAAATTAGAACAACATTTAGTTGCGTCCAGCAGAAGAACCCAATTGTTTCATTTTAACCCCGACCATTTCAACTCCTGTAAAATACTTATAGTCTTATTCTATTATATCAGCGCGAGCCCTACTCCTCTCTCTTTGGAAGCAGATCATGTAAATTTGTACTTGAAATCCACTAATTTGTTAATTCATCGAAAAAATTATAACATATACAACTTGTATTGTGTTGATTATGCATTTCTGGTCCTTACGTAAGTTGTTAAATCCACTATGTTCTTTTATCTTCTTTATTTTTAAGGTCTGCTGTGGCATATAATTGTTAGCCGTTAGAGTCCCGACCTATTTGTGGTGCTTTTTCTCGGCTGCATGTGTCATGCTCGTCGTGATCATTTATTTCATTTTCGTTATCCCTTTTCAGTTAGATAAAAAATTCCATATGATGTGTTCAAAAGAAGTATTATATCTATTGTCTCAACTCTCAAACATATGGATGTGTCCTTATAATTTTTCTGTTCACGTGCTCCTAAACCACTTTTATTCAAAAGAGCACAAAAAGTGGATTTCTAGCATAGACTTTTTGTATCCATTTAGACGGAGACACTTTTTTTTTCTTTTTCATGTGTATAGACAATGGACGTTTATGGTGAAATTGCAGGTAGGATCGCCGATGGCAGTAACGGAAACGTGGCCGTCGATTTTTATCATCAATTTAAGGTATATTTTTTTTAATCGAATAGGTGTTTTATATATGCATTTCAAAATATAATTAGTCATACGAATAATCGCCTTTTGTTTTGGAATATATCAAAACCGTAGGATGATGTGAAGATCATGAAGAAAATGGGTTTGGAGGCCTTTAGATTCTCAATCTCATGGTCCAGACTTTTGCCTAGTGAGATTTTTATTTTACTTTCTTCCGGTTAATTTTATGCTCTTATGGAATTGCAAGCAACATCTTACTATGAAATGATTTTTATATCAAATTATCAGGTGGACAGCTAAACCAGGGTATAAACAAAGAAGGGATCCGGTTTTACAATGAACTAATTGACGAGCTTCTAGCAAATGGTTATGACTTAATTTAACTCAATGGATTTTTTAGACAAATTGTAATCCACATTTTCATCTAATTTCAAAAAATTTGTATGGACATTGGTATAGGTATTACCCCATTTGTGACATTATTCCATTGGGATGTTCCTCAAGCATTAGAAGCTGCATATGGTGGTTTTCTCAGTTCTCAAATAGTGTAAGTGAATTAGATTTTATTTAATTATCCACCTGATAGCCATGAGGTTGAAAGAACACAACTGTAATAAGCATTATTATCTGAACCAATTAATTGAACTATGGTGGTCTAAATATTAGGGTCGACTTTGCTGACTTCGCGGATCTTTGCTTTTGGAAGTTTGGTGATCGAGTGAAATATTGGATCACACTAAATGAGCCATGGAGCTTCTGTTCGGCGGGGTATGTGACTGGTTCGATTGCACCAGGTCGAGGTACTACTGCAGTAATGCCTGTTAATTCTTCGACAAAGGATAGTACGTGGAGTGTCGGGCCATCGCATCGAGCTTGTACAAGTACTCCATCAGAACCGTTTGACAATGGGAATCCTGCTACAGAACCTTACATTGTTGCGCACAACCTCCTTCTTGCTCATGCAGCTGCAGTAGATATCTATAGGAAAAACTATCAGGTTCAGTTTTACTTTAGGTTACAATACTTGTCTAATTAATTCCTATGATTTGAGTTAATTTTGCGAAATCATCTACTTGTCAAATGGCTCTGATGAAATGAATTTGGACATGTTTTATCTATAGGAATGCCAAAATGGGAAGATTGGAATTACTAATGTGGTAAACTGGATGGTGCCTTACAGTGATTCAAAAGTTGACATAGCTGCTGCGGAACGAGCACTAGATTTCATGTTTGGATGGTGGGTACCACATGTATTTAAGTTGAAGTTGCATATATTTGAAGGAAATATTACAATACGTACAAACCCCTATTTGGATGCTTACCATATGCACGTCAAACATATATATATTACGAGTCTTTAGTATAAAAATGATGACATTATAATTTTTAGTAAAAAGTTACGAGAAACAGAGATGTCGTATTCTTAATGAAAATATTATGAATTATTGTGGAGAAGTTACTAGATTTTTGTATAAAAGTAACAAGACGCACCAAAATTTTATGAATCTTAAATGTAGTGGTAGCCTAGTAGTAGGCACCATCTGCTCCCATGTATTAGGCTGTGGTTCAAACCTCACAAACTACAACTAACAATACTGACTTTCACCGAGAAAAAAAAAATTCTTATGAATCTTTATGATGTGACACACTTTGAACTATACATTTGGTGCATATGGTACTGATAGAAATCTATTGAAAAAAAATTAGATATTAGCTTAATAGAGAAATAATGAGAAACAAATGTACGAACTCATATTTTTCTTCTCCGATACCACTTCATAAAAAACTCATGATGTGCGATGATCACTTTATGATGAGGAGTAGTAGGGTTACACGAAAAATATTCCCGAAATGGTTCTGGAAAAGAGAAATGAATGATCCACATTAACATAATGAATAGTTCAGGAAAGAGAAATGAATGGTCTAGATTCACATAATGACCGTTCATTTCTCTTTCCTTGACATTTATGAGATATTATTCATGTATCCTAACATTTTCCCTTAATGATTCCTTGATGTCGTGTTTCAGGTTTGTGGATCCAGTGGTAAATGGTGATTATCCGCAATCCATGAGAAAATATGCAAGGTCCCGACTACCTGAGTTCTCAAAAATAGAATCCGAGAAACTGAAAGGATCATATGATTTTCTCGGGGTGAATTACTATACTGCAGAGTATGTGTCAGATGCATCCAACAGTAACGTTGAGAAGTTAAGCTACACCACTGATCCTAAGGTTAAGTACTCAAGTAAGTAAGCCCAATATTATTAACTATGTAAGTTATTATTCAATTCATTAAACTTACTTTCACAACTTTTACTAAGGTGGTTGCGATAATTTTTACAGGGGAGCGGAATGGGGTTCCTATTGGTCCACAGGTCAGGCTTATGTAACTTCATTAGAAGTACATTATGAAACTTTTTTTTTTTTTCTTGGCAAAAGAAATCCATTAATCTGTGAAAGGAATAACTAAATATTAAACAAACCAATGGTACAACACCTGAGAACTAGAACACAAGGGAAAATAGACACCGAACAAAACAACAAGCTAGGACCAAAGGAAAATGATATCACATATAGTGTGAGGCCACAAATACATAGTCAATGTATACGTATAGATGTGAAATATCCACACAACTATAGTAAAATGATACAGTATCATATATAGCGCATGACACTTGCAAATATTCAATTCTCTGCCTTTGTACAAAAATCGATAACATTAAGCTTGAATTCAAGGCCATTATATATGTTACAATTTTTTCATAATAATGCTGCAGGCTGGTGTTACTTGGATCTACGTTTACCCACAAGGAATATTCGATGTTATGATGTACACAAAGAAAAAGTACAAAAACCCGTGTATTTATATCACAGAGAATGGTAAGCGATCGATCCCTTGTTTATCACTTTTGCCTTTTCAAACAGTGTGGAGAAAATAATAATTCCCAATGCATAAAGAACTAGAAGGGGTAACTCAACGGGCGCCATAAGACTAACGATTGCCTTCAGAAAAACTCTGAGTCTATTGACAGGCGTAAAAGAAGACTCACATTTTGAAGAATTAAAGTGATGGGTGATTCCGTGCATGTTGATCTAGCCTAATAAATACCCTTCCTTTTTGCAGGGTGTGGCGAAGAGAATACGTCAAAAAATAGATTTACGGAAGCGAGAGTGGATGACATGAGGACACATTACCACATTGATCATCTCCGTTGCCTTCAGGAAGCAATTGAGTACGTACTTGAATAACTTACTCCCTTCATTTCAAATTGTTGGTCACCTTTTAGAATTCCAACGGTTTAAGGCTGACTGCAATAACTGCATTTAGTAACTGCATTCACATTAAACAAATTCACTAATTCCCAACAATTCCCTTATATTTTTAACTTTTGAATGAAATAATGGTTGTTGGTAAATGAGTTATTTTGAAATATTGAATAAATTTTGTTTTGACTTTTAAAAAAGGACTAACAATTTGAAATATTCCAAAATAGAATAAGGGACAAACAATTTGAAACGAAGGGAGTAATTTGAATTTATGTTTTTTGTATGGCTGTTTCGATCGAGTATTAACGTGAGCATATATCAGCATTACTTGTTGAATTAATTGTTATTTTTATAAGACATGCTTACAACCACGATAGAAAACCAATTTCATGTACATTGTTATTTTGGCAGACACGGTGTTAAGGTGAAGGGTTACTTTGTGTGGTCATTGTTTGACAACTTCGAATGGGCTGCTGGTTACACTAATCGATTTGGAATGGTCTATATTGAGTACAGAGATGGAAACCTGACAAGGTATCCGAAAGGTTCTGCCATATGGTACATGAATTTTCTCAAGGATAAGGATACCGAAGCCCTCAAAAAACAACTTGCAGTTCTCAGCAAAAAATGATTCTTCTTTGCTATCGATTTTATATTTTATTGTTGGGCTATCGTTGCCATGAACGGAGTTTAATGTTTCGTGTATTTGCGTCTTTGTATCCAAATAAGTGATGGTGGAAGGTCTTCCATTTCACAAATATCTAGCGTTATGAATAATTGGGGAGGGCTACCAGAGTACGCCCAAATGCATCTCTTATTTGCAATTTTAAGACTTCAAACCTTCAACTATGTGTTACTATGTTCGAAGTTCCCAACAAGATGTCGGCATATGCATGGAATGGTATATTTGAGCTTTGAATGAGTTATGTTGAATGTAATATAGATCAAACGTAGGTATTATGATTCTAATATTTGGAAGAGAAAGTAACGAAAATGTAATGTCGTGCTTATATGATTCCGACGTTTGGAGAGACAATAATAGGAATGTGATTCCTGATGACACATTCAACCAGTAATCATATTCCAAAACTAAATGGAAATCTGACCCCTCCCTTACCATATTAGAATCTTAGATTTCTGGCTCATTAAGAAAAAGAAATGTCAACTGCTTGACTAACCGGGTGACTTAAAATAAAGACGCGTCCCAAGCGTAGGACTCTCGACCGATGTAGCATAATATCCGGAAGTACCGGAGTCGAACCACAGAGACGGACGAACGTGTGCAGGACTCAACGTGTGCAGGACGAACGTGTGCAGAACTTTGGTTTCGCTGTTCCGGGCTCCCAGGTTTACACACACAACCACGGTTCCGCTGTTCTAGGCTCCTAGATTTCCACACACACAACCACGGTTCCACTGTTTCAGGCTCCCGAGTTCAGACACACACACACACACACACAGCCACACAATTCTCAATAACCGTGTCGTGTTATTATCGTATCGTCTCGTGATTATGCATTATGTCTCCTAAAAAATCGTTTCGTGTATATGTGTTTCTTTTTGGAAAAATGTGTCACTTTAAGTCTAAATCCTTTTTGGGCGACCTTCTCTCGACAATGGAATAAACAAGGAAGTCCCATATAGGATGGCTGGACAAGTCGAGCTAGAGTCACCATTCCTTTCTCAGTCAGTGCAAAGCTCAACTTTTTGACAGACTTTCAAGGGTGTTAGCCTTGGGTCATTCCACAGTCTAAAGTTAGTCAAAACATTTGTACGAAGTACTTTAGGAAAATCTCGTGTCGTTCAAAAAGTTTTTAATCAACCACATTATCGTTTCAAAAATCAGTCGGGCATTATAACAGTGTATCTCAAAAAAGTCAATTTTTGAGCGGGCATAGTAACAGCTACATTTCTCTTTTCAAAATTTAGTCGGGCATTATAACAGCATAAATTCAATAAGTCAATTTTTAATTGGGCATTATAACAACTACGTTTAATTTGAAAAAGTATTTTCTTAATCTCCACAAATTTGTACCGTAAGCTAACAGTATCGACTAGGAACTTTAAGTAAAAAGTTGAATATTATAATGACTACATAAAAAGTAAGTAGGATCTAAAATAACTCGTAGGAAATTAGGATATAATTATGACCTTAATTCCGAGTGTTAGTTGGAAGAAGCGCTAGCTAGGTTGAATTTCTACAGATGGCGTAACGGCTAGACTACCGCAAGCCTGAACACTTTCCTAACAACTTTTCTACTACGAAATGGGTCGAAGGGCAGCTCGAGGTGGCTCTCACTTGAGTTTGGAAGAACACTTTGAAAATTCAACTTGAATCTTCGACTTGAAACCAAGAACTAGAAGACTCTTTCACAAGAAAGCACTAGAATGCTTGTGAGAGCTGTCACGGGGCTCTCGACTTCGCCGATTTGAAAATTCCATTGATTTTTGGAGTCGCCACCCGGGTTTGTGGAAAATAACTCGAGAAACCATTTTTGACAAAAATGTGACCTCCGTGTCGTTATTTTTTAAAAGGCTTTGCGACTGATCATTTTAATCAAAAAGATTTTGGGTTCGGAGCTAGGTAACGAGAAGGGAAGGGTTTTACGGCACCCCTGTCGCCAGACACGAGGTTGGCCTCTACTTTAATATTCGTGGAATTTTACAAAATATTTTATAATGAAATTTTATTCAATAATCAAGCAAATAAAATGCATAAAATAATGATAATAAACTATAAAAATGAGACAAAATAATTTTAAATCAAAATTAATTAAATTAATTTTGATTTGCAAAGAACTTGGGTGCCCCAAATGGGAGGAAATTTGGGCACCCTAGTTCTAATTAATTAATAAATTTTATTTTTCCCCTCATTTTAGTTCAGATGATGTCTTTTGAAAAATCATTTTAATAATTTTAAAAGGGGCACTTAAATAATCATCCTCCAACCACCTTGAAATTATGGTTTCATCCTGTGTTATTTTTTAAATTATGTTTCCATCCCGAAATTCAAATAAACCCAATATTGCCCTTTATTATGAAAAAAAAAATATATATATATATATATGTATATTAGGAAATTGGGGACTAAAACGAATGTTGCATATAAGAGCTAGAAAAAGTGGACCATTTTCAAAATTTGGATGTCCTCCCCTGCAATTAAGGGATTTGGGATAATTTCTTAAACGGAAAAAGTAGACCATTTTGAATGGTATAATTTCCATTGTGATTTTACCATTTTGAAAATCACATTGTATTACCATTTTCAACGGAAAAAGTGGACCATTGTGATTGTAACGGAAAAAGTGGACCATAGTGATTTTAACCGAAAAAGAAATTAACGGAAAAAGTGGACCACTTGAATACACATTGTGATTTTACCATTCCATTGTGATTTTAAACGGAAAAAGTGGACCATTTTCACGCTTTACCATTTTCGTTTAAAATCACGCCCTAAATTTTACATTCCAGAAATCATTCTTCCCAAATCAACACCCATCCTCTCTCTTCTCGCCGCCATCGTCATTCAACCATCCCAATGCCAAACCTTCCACCTTCGCCGTCCATTTTGTGGTCCAAAAACTTCACCATTCGGAGTCCCATTCGACGTTTGCAACGGAGAGTAGACGACGGAGATCGACGAAGAGTAGCGCAATCGGCTACACAGAGAGGACAGAGTGGGTGGTTCATTGAAGTGAGCCCATTCAAAATTTGCAATGGAGAGTGGAAGACGGAGATAGAGTGAATCAGATGTGTAGCGGCCGGGCTCACAGGGGTCAGCAGAGGCATCCCCCCTCCACATCGGTAAAGCCAAAAAGGTCATTACCTCAGAATCTGTGAAACCGAATGCAGATCGATCCGCCTCGACGATGCCGAACGAACGGTGCCCACGGCGGACGGTGCGGACACAGGGTCTTGGACGAATACAGGTTTGAACGGAGGCTACCGAACGGCTCGGTGCCGAGAGCATGGTATTCGCAGCTTGGTTCCCAGACGACCCTCGGGAGCTCCGCCGGGCGACGCGCCGAGCGCCCAGGGGGTTGGGCCGCACGCCTGCCGAGTCTGTCGACCTCGGTAACGTGGGGGCTCGGACACATCCGGTTTGGTGGAAGTGTGTCGGGCACGCCACACAGTCCATGATGAGGCATTAAATGCGGCAGTCACCTACTCTGCCACCGCCGCCTGCAGAGGCACGTGGGTGATGGGGAATGTCTCGAGCTGATTTGACTACTCGAACCCACGTGCCGTGACGTCAGCCCAGACATGGCGTCTGGGGCTGGGGTGAAGGTCATGTCACCTGTCATTCCGAGCGTGAATGACAGGCGCGTGAGGGGCGCCGAGCGCGTGGGACGCACGCCCCTCAGCCTATAAATACCCAGCCACAACTACCACAATGAGGACTTCTCTCTCCTCATTCACTACCCTCATAACTCTTCTTCTTTACTTCTTTCTCTGAGATTTCTGGTGCATTTCTCCCCTCCGGTGACTGACTTAATCATCGGAGTGCCTTCCCGGACAACCATCGTCCGGGCTAGGCACTGACGTGGTTACCTACGTGTGCAGGTTATCATCTCCGGTGAGCAGCAGCGGCTCAGGCGTGCACTGCCCTTTCCACCAGTGCCCTTCTCACTCCAAGAGGTTCAAAGAGTTCACTCCGGCGAAGAGACCCCCACAAGATGCATGGGGTTATTTGCGTTGAAATCACAAAATCTCTTCATTCTCTCTTTTTCCCCGATCTTTTGATTAGTGCTTGCCAGATGACAAAGCAGTGATGTTATATATATACCGACATTGAGTACGATTAGTCCATGAGGACTAAGATGCAGAGTTTCATAGAGATCTCTTTCTTTCTTTCTTTTATTTTTATTTTTATTTTTATTTTTACCATGATTGTTCGCTTGAATTTACCATGTTTATAGATAGGGATATATATTTTTATCATGATTTCATGAATATATTTACTATGGTTTTTGCGTACGTATTTACCATGATTCTTGGATCAGATCTGCCATATTTCTATTTTAAATTAATGAATTTATCATGTTCGGATATCAGATTGATTATCTTTACCACGGTTCTTGTATATGTACGTTTGACCATGATTATATTTTGAGTTTACCATGAAATCTGAAATCAGTTGATATTTTACCATGGAATCGGTTAAGAGGTTTTTGAATTTACCATCAAATCAGTCAAAATGGTATTCGAGTTTACCATGTTTCAATTTGTAATGTACCACGTTTTCATAGTGTTGTATTAAAAAGCTACTGTACTATATTTACCATGTTTTCTGTTCTATATTTTTTACCATAATCGCTATGATATATTTTAATTGTTTTTACCATGATATGAGATATAAAAGGCAACTATTTACCATGGTTTCTGTTTCATATTTTATTTTTACCATGACATAAATACTTTTGAGGATAAAGAAGATGATAAACTTTGGTAAATGGAGATTATTATGACTGTTTGTGGCTTTTTATCCGATATATATGCACTGATTACTCCCACATCATCCTCAACCATTCTTTTAGGAAATAAGATCATTCACATTCAAAAATCCTATTGAATTCCATTATCTTCTCATCATTTTGAATTTCCTCAGTATTTCAAAAGAATCCCTAAAATTCAGCATTAATATGGAAAATCCCATCAAATCAGGAAATGATTATCTTTTATTGTATGAATATCATAATAAAGGGTAAGATTGGAAAATCACATGTAAAGAGGATGAAAACATAAGCCCAAAAAGTGGGAGGGATGAAACATATGTGGAGTATAAAAAATGGATGATTATTTAATTACCTCATTTTAAAATGGTTTTTAATTTAATGAAAATCATTATTTGAAAAAGAGAGATTATTATTTCTTCAAATAGAAAAAGAAGTATTCAAAATAAAATATTTAAAATTGGGGTAACAAATCAAAGTAACAAAAAATAATAAATTTGATCCTATTTTGATTTGAAATACCATTTAATTATTTAAAACAAGAAAAATGATAAAAATTATTAACTGGGGCGCCCCAATTTGTGCATAACTAGGGTGCCCCCAGAATTGGATAACTAGGGTTCCCCCAGAATTGGTGAACTAGGGCGCCCTAGTTTATTAAATATTTAAAAATTTCGTATTTTTGATAATAAAAAAATGATTTAATTCCTCTTTTGTTACATTTCGAGTTTATATTACTGAGATGTAAGATTGAGAAATTCTCTCTCAGGATTTCAATTTAATTCTTACCTTGAATTTGTTCTTGAAAGTGCACCCTTTGGACTTCTAACTTGCAAATGGTAGGAATAATGTGGTTGTTTATTGAATTTTGGACAAGTTTAGAGTATGGAATTGCTTGTTTTCACAGTGGCTCAGAACTTTGGGAGCAACTTTTGGATTGTAGTGAATTTTTGGAGGAGCTTTGGTAGAATTTTTTATGGGATGTTGGTAGAAATTAGGAGGGTGATAAGGGAGGGTAATGGTAACAGCACTAACAGAAAGAAGAAGGGAGAGAATAGCAACGGAATCATCTACCACGTTTTAAGCATGGAGAGGCCTTTTATAAGCTTGGAAAAGGGGTCATAGGGTTCAAAAGTTTTAAAAGGGTAAGAGGGAACCATTTCCAAGGTTTTACGTTGCATATTGAAGCAGAGGAAACACCATAATGTGATTCCCTGCAGATGCTTCTACATGGTTATCATTATTGGGGAATTAGGGCGCCCTAGTTGGGCAAAAATTGGGGCGCTCTTGTTTTGTGGGAACGGGGGTGCCCTAGTTTGGTGGGAACTTTAGTGCCCTAGTTGGATGGGAACTTAGGTGCGCTAATTTATTTAGGGTGTTGTTGATGCCTCGGTGGATTTTGGGCTCACTTTGGTGGTTTAGGCTATGAATCAATCATTCATGTGCATTTCAAGATCAATTTCATGGTAATTATTGATTTATCCTCATCACCGGGAAGGCGGACGGGCCGTGATCCGAGTATTCAAGGAGCGCAAATTAGGGTGTCTACAGTTGCCCCTCTTTGACGGAACTCATATATCATTGATTTGATATTGAGTGACGTCAAAGACTTGAGACAACCCAATTTGCGTTTTCAAAATTTTCTCTGTGAGGAACATGCAAATAAAATAATTTGATGATTGATTATTGAAAATTAGACCATCTCAATTATATTGATAACTTGAATTTGAATGGAACTTGACATTCGAACATGGAAATTGATTTTTGAATTTGAACTTGTCATTGGACTTGACCATACGGAGTCACGGAAGTGTTTATGACCGGTTCGAGGTCACCAAAGTGCCTGTGACCATTTTCAGTCATGAAAGTGGATGTGACCGTTCAGTGTCACGAAAGTTGTCGTGACCGTTCAATGTCCTATAACCAGTTCGAGGTCAAGAAAGTGCTATGCGTGAGCATTTTGTTAATGGAATCGCCAAGTAATGGGGTGCACAAGTGAAAATGTTTTGAAGAGCTGCCTTTGGTGACAATATTTTTTTTTGGAAGGTCGTTGTTTAAGGCGATTGAAAATTTAAATTTAAAGTTGAAAAGAAATTTGAAACAGAAAGTTGCCTCCCAGGGCTGCAACTTGAAAAGTAGGTGACGCGTCAGAGTGTCCCTTTTGCTTTACTGTCTTTCCTTTTGACCATGGCTGGGGTTCCGGGCTGGCTTTTAACAAGGCTTGAACTTTGGGATAGCTGGAGCTTTGGGTTGACTTTGAGGTAAAGGTTGAAACTTTGGTTTGACATTTGATTGACTGGAGATTTGGTTTGATGTTTGGTTTGAGATTTTGGGCATTCACGCCCCAGTCTTGGATCTGGGTGTGTGCTTGCCCCGGTGGATAGTGCTGATGTGCCCCTGAATCTCGATTCTGATTCTCTTTTCTGATCTTGGCAATGGTTTTCGTGACTATTGACCATGCACCATGTACCCAAGTCATGGGTTCTTCCACGAGTTGAGAATTTGAAAAGACCTGGATGATTTGAATGACCTTTTGACACGATTAAGACAATTGGATTGTTTTGATGACTGACAATTCGACTGACTTTATAGTGGACAGATTTTGATAGAATAAACGAGACAGTTTTCTTGACTTTTATTGACAATGGAGTGGATTTTGACAAAACTGACAAGTGGATTTCGACAAAATCGAACAAGACAATTTTGGTGGATGAAGAAGTGGATTTTTGACAAGACTACGTTGACTCGATGAATAGAAAAAACTATTAGCATGAGTGACTTTCCTAAGGATGCCCCTGATTTGGTGATGACTCGAAGACTTGAAAGATGGAGAACATATGTTTCGACAAATATTTTTGTAATTATGATAATAATGTTGGGTTTTTGATGATTTTCCTTTTGAGATTTTGAAATTGTTTCGCTCCATCAAATGATCTTTGCTTGTTTTGTCAAAACGCAAGATTTCTTATTATGAACCCATGCCCCTGGGCTGCTGATGAAGACTTGTTGATTGATGTGCTTAGGATTGGAGGGCTAATGACGCAAACCCATTGATTTTCTATTGAGGTACCCCGATTTAGACTTTTGCTTCGATGGATGCACAATACTTTGACTTTTGACTTTCGTGGGAGACTGTACTGTTCCCTTTTTGGATTCTGCTTATCAAGTTGCACTATTCAATCTGAAAGGTCTTAATTAGGGTTGTAACGTGGCCAAGGCTTGGGCTTAACAAAGAAAGGGTAAAGGCTCAAAAAATTTCATTTTCATTGGGTTATCAAAGCTAGCAGCTACCTTGAACGTGATTTCTCTTTGTTTGGTTTCTCTTTCATTCACTTTTTGCTTTTGATTGCCATTTTCTTTCCATTTGATTTTCTTGCACCTCTATATTTCCCATCTTCAGGCGCCTACGCATTTGGCACACTTTGAAATGCCATTGCCAATCATGCATTTGACACTTTCATATTTATAATTCCACCTCAATGCGAGGGATAGCTGTCTAGCTGGGTTTTTATTCAAAGAAATTGATTAAGGCTCAAAGGGGGTTTTTCAATGGATATTTTGTGGGCAATAAAAGCAAAGAATGCCTTTCTTCCTTTTCAATTGCGCAACTTGATAGAGAGAATCATGCAACCTCTAACTTTTGCCTAGATCTTTGAAGTCTTGATCTAGCGAGCTTTTTGCCTTAACTTTTGCCTAAGCCGCCCTTGCGGGTTTTCGACCTAGCATGCTTTTTCCAGGATCAAAGAATTGCTTCTTGATGGCATGGGGGAATGGCCTCTCAAATATCCTTCTTCTTGTGAGGGTTCAATCATCTTGCGTTTTGAAGTGATTTTCATACTTCTTAAATGATGGTGGAAAACAATTTGAGGTATTTTATTACAAAAATCCAAATTTATTATGACGATTTCGACACAACAGAAGAAGACATTGATTATTGAAATAAGGCAGCCGAACCACTGAGGGTTGCCTACGTATCCCTTTGCAAGGTATCAGACCGTGCGTAGTTCGGGACTACAAAGCTGACTCGATTTTTTGGATTTTTTTTTTTGACAAGACATTACAGACTGGAACTTGAAGACAGACACAAAAGCAGAAATGTGAAAGACTCAAAACACAAATTGACTTCATAGAAAGCGAAGACTTGACTCAAGACTTGAAAACTCCCAAGACTCGTGGAAGATCAAATTGTTGCCTGGCCTTGATGGTTCATTGGCTAGACATGGTGTTCAGCTTCATGGTGTCACTCATTTGTAGCATGATCGGGGACTTGATGGAAGGCACAAGGCATCTGAGTTGTGGTTTGATTGGAGTTTGTGAGGTAGAGGAGTCATTTGGAATGGCTTAAGGAAGTCGTCATTGAGAAGCTTCTCATAAACCATGGACAAGGGCGCAAAGAATTAGGAAACTGTTCTTGGTTGGTCTTTAGGCCAATGGATTTGGGTTGTCGTCTTGGTTGGTTTGGCTTTACTGGTGCTATTGATTATGAAGTTGGAGGAGGTGTTGGCATAGAGGGTGTTGCTATCCTCGGAGTAGACCTCCTCGGTTTTTGGATCTAAATCACCATTTTCTAGAATGCCATCATGTATTGCTTCTACATCGGCAATGCCAACTTCAAAGAAACTTTCAAAATTAGCTATTGTTTGAGATGCGACCAAGAGTTTGGCTAAAACTGGCTGCAAGTTCTGAATTATCATTTGAATTTGATCCTTTTCAAAAGGTTGCTTGATTATTTGAACTGCCTTGGCTCTCCACCTTTTCACAAAGTTGGTAAAGATTCTTTTGCCCCCATACGGATTGACTCCAATTCCCGAGTGGTCATTTTTTAGTTGAGTATTGCAGTTGAATTATGAGATGAAGGCTGTCCCAATGTCATCCCAACTCTTCTTCTTTGTGTCATCCAACATCATGAACCATTGCAAAGCTAGCCCAGTGAGAGACTGATGGAACATCTGACCCATAGCTTCTTTCCTATGCCTTGTATGGACAAAGACCCAACATATGCTTGCAAATGAATCTTCGGATCGCCAGTGCCGTCAACTTGTCAAAGTCTCTGGGCTTGAATTTCTTAGCAAGTTTGGCATTTGGGAATAGACAGAGCTTGTCCATATCAATGCCCGTCGTTGCGATTTTCTCATGCTTGTGAACAAATGGTTCAAGTTGAGCCATCTTGGTTATGAGTTCAGTGACTAGTGGGTTTGGCTGAGGTTGTAGAGGTTGTTGAAGGTTGTTTTCAGGAGGTATGGAATTTTCATGGTCTTGTTGATGGCCAGGGTTTCCTTGGGGTTGTTGTTGATGGAGAGGCAATTCTTATTGTTGTAGTGGTTGTTAAGGGAATGGAATGCGGGGATGGAGGTCTTGCATCATAATCATGATTTCGGCGATCTGGTTGTCAGTGCGATTTGCCAAATCATTGATTTCCTTTCTAAGTGCTTCCATCTCATTTGGTTTACCCATTTTGATTGGCGGAATTTCGAGGTTGAACTTGCGATTGGACCAAAGACTGACAGTAAAACAAAATTGAACTCATAAATTCTCTTGCTTGTTTTATTTTGAAAAAGGAAAGTGTCGTGCATATGTATACATCATTGTGTATGTGTCATGCATGTGTCGTCCTAGGATGATAGGTTTTGGGAAAATTTGCTTAACAAACCTCTGTCAGGGACCTAACTTTGAACTTAGAGAAGTTAATGCCCCGGCTAAGGACAATTATTCCTAACTTTTGTTAAGTCCTTGTTTGGGTGCTTGACAATTTTTTCAAGTCCTATAATCCTAAGGACTGATTGAGTTTTGAACAACGTATTGAGATGCATGACTCTTCATTGGACAACACAACTTTCTACAGACCGTGACCAGAGGTACTGTAACTGGAGGGAAATCATCCTATTACTTATTTGAGTAACTTATTTCTTTTTTTTAACAAATGTTTAATAAATATGTACAATGCAATGCATGCATGCAGTGTAATGACAAGATATAGAAAGCAATAACACGTAAGTAGGATTTAACACGTACTCCTACCCTGTGGGCACTGCAACTAATTTGGAAACTTCTATGGTCGACTATATGCAAAAGCTGGATTTGGTCTCAAAAAGGGTACCCCGGACTAGAATCAGCTTGTTCCTACCATATGCCAAGTATGTGCGAGGCAACGACATTTATGGCACAAAGTGACTCGTCACGGTCGAGGGCTACTGTAATGCAAAAACGCATCAGCGAGGGCTGGTAACCATGCACATGTAATGCAAAACGCACATGTAATGCCAAAACGCACATGTAATGCCAAAACTCGTCACGGTAGACCGGGCAGGTAGCGCCAAAACGCATCAGCGAAGGCTGGTAACCATGCACATGTAATGCAAAAAATCCATAATAAAATATTTTGAAAAATCCCACGAACATTTTTCGAGCTTGGCTCTTTCTCAATTAATTTATTCTTTGAAAATTTTACACAAACAAACAACCCAAAAAGCTCTAGCCAGGATGGCCGGGCGGGGCCCTGTTACTATCGCCATTCCTTCCTTCGATAGCGCTAGGCATTTTTGTTTTGACAAGCTATTGGGAAGTTCATAAGTGCAATAAAATCAAAGTATAAATTAACCAGAAATTATCCCCAACGGAGTCACCTGCTTGTGGACGTTGCCACGGAGCTCTTGACTTCGCCGATTTGAAAATTTGATCAATTTTTGGAGTCGCCACCTAGGTTTGTGAAAAATAACCCGAGAAACCATTTTTGACAAAAATGTGACCTCTGTGACGTTATTTTTGAAAAGGCTTTGCGACTGATCATTTTAACCAAAAAGATTTTGGATTCAGAGCCAGGTTACAAGAGGGGAAGGGTTTTACGGCAGCCCCCTCGCCCGACACGAGGTCAGTCTCTACTTCAAAATTCGTGGGATTTTGCAAAATATTTTATAATAAAATTTTATGCAATAATCAAGCAAATAAAATGCATAAAATAATGATAACAAACAATAAAAATGTGACAAAATATTTTAAATCGAAATTAAATTAATTAATTTTGATTTGCAAAGAACTTGGGCGCCCCAAATTGGAGGGAATTTGGGCACCCTAGTTCTTATTAATTACTAAATTTATTTCCCCCCTCATTTTAGTTTTGATGATCTCTTTTGACAAATCATTTTTAATAATTTTAACATGGTATTTAATTTAATGAAAATCATGATTTGAAAAAGAAAGATTATTATTTCTTCAAAAAGAAAAAGAAGAATTGAAGATAAAATATTTAAAATTGGGGAAACAAATCAAAGTAACTATGAAATTATTTAAATAACATAAAATAATAATTTTGATCCTATTTTGATTTGAAATACCATTTAATTATTTAAAACAAGCAAAATGATAAAAATCATAAACTGGGGCGCCCCAATTTGTGCATAACTAGGGTGCCCCCAGAATTTGAGAACTAGGGTGCCTCCAGAATTGGTCAACTAGGGCGCCCTAGTTTATTAAATATTTTGAAAAATTCGTATTTTTTATATAAAAGATGATTTTATTCCTCTTTTGTTACATTTCCAGTATATATTACTGGGATGTAAGATTGAGGAATATTCCCTCAGGATTTCAATTTAATTCTTACCTTAAAAGTGTTCTTGAAAGTGCACCCTTTGGAGTTCTAACTTGCAAATGGTAGGAATAATGTGGCTGTTTATTGGATTTTGGACGAGTTTCGACTATGGAATTGCTTGTTTTCACAGTGGCTCATAGCTTTGGGAGCAACTTTGGGATTGTAGTGAATTTTTGGAGGATTTTTGGTAGAATTTTTTATACAATGTTGGTAGAAATTAGGAGGGTGATAAGGGAAGGTAATGGTAACAGCAATAACATGAAGAAGAAGGGAGAGAATAACAATGGAATCATCTACCACGTTTTTAAGCATGGAGGCCTTTTGTAAGCTTGAAAAAGGGGTCAAAGGGTTCAAAAGTTTTAAAAGGGTAAGAGGGAACCATTTCCTAGGTTTTACACTGCATATTGAAGCAGAAGAAACACCACGATGTGATTCCCAGCAGATGCTTCTGCATGGTTATCATTTTAGTGTGATTAGGGCGCCCTAGTCGGGCAAAAATTGGGGCGCCCTAGTTTGGTGGGAATTGGGGTGCCCCTGTTGGATGGGATCTGGGGTGCCCTATTTTATTTTGGGTGTTGTTGATGCCACGGTGGATTTTGGGCCCACTTTGGTGGTTTAAGCTATGAATTAATCATTCAGGTGCATTTCATGATCAATTTCATGGTAATTATTCATTTATCCTCATCATCGGGAAGACCGACAGGCCGTGATTCGAGTCTTCGAGGAGCGCAAATTGGGGTGTTTACAATGCTGCTACAAGGAATCCTAGAAAGGTGGAATGGTGTAGTGTGAAGAATAAGTGAGATATGGGGTGGTATATAGGGTGTTTATGCTTGTAGCTTCCTCCCTCCTTCCTTGGAGAATAAGTTGGACAATGAAACTTCCTCCCTCCTTCCAAGTAGGACCACGAAACCTCCCTCCTTCCTTTCCTTCGAGGACAAGTTTACCCAGAAACTTCCTCTCTCCTTCCACATGCAAGCACATGGCTAATATTTTTTAGGAAAATCTAGGGAGAGTCCTAGAGTTATCATGGGGAAAAATCTAGTCACTAATTAGGGTTCACAAGTACAAATATAATTATTATCCAAAATAGTAATTAACAAGGAAAATAATTAAATTAAAAGAAAAAAAACAATTTAAAAAAAATATTTTCCAAAAATTAGGGTCATTACAATACAGCTAACCATCTCTTGCAGCATTTTTTTTTTAAATTTTTAAAGATCATGTTTTTACTTTTGTTTGGTCCAATGGAAGTTCAAAGTTCAAAAAACAAAGTAGTAGAAAATAAACAAAGATCAAAGACAGAGAATATTAATCTCTGAAAGTCCCAACACCCAAGCCATCTTCTATCACAAAGTGGTGAAAAGATTGGTGTGTAAATTTGAAAAGCTATTGTCTCAAATATATTTTTTGAATTGTCGTACATGTGGCTGGATGAGGATTTGATCCCAACTACTAGGCTTTTTTTTTTTTTTAAATAAAGAAAGATATAGTCTAGATAACCATATCTTGTGAATCCAGATAACCACCTCTAGTGAGTCCAGATAATCACATATGATCCCAAGAAGGCTTTAAAAAAAAGGAAAGATCACATATGATCCCAAGTAGGCTTTAAAAAAAAGGAAAGATCACATATGATCCCAAGTAGGCTTTAAAAAAAAGAAAGATATAGTCTAGATAACCACATCTTGTGAGTCTAGAATCTAGATAACCACATCTCGTGATTCCAGATATGGTTATTTGCGCTGACGACTTTTCGGGCGAAGTTCAGTTTTCTGGTGAATTTTTCTGAGCGTATATTATTTATTAAATTTAATGTGAGGGTATATTTGTCTATTAAAAATGGAGAATATACCTACACAATAGAAAATGCAAAAAAAATTGGATTAGAGGTGTTAATGGAAATATGAAGTGGACTAGGTATGTTACAAAGAGCTATAATGGACCTGAGAGCAATTCTTTAATAAAACTATGAGTGTTTGGCCTTTGAATTAATGGCTGAATTAAAGTCATATACAGTGGATGATAGGGCGCAATATTGTAAATATAAGCGCCTAAGTAGGGGGAGTTAGCGCGTTAGACGTGCGGTTTAATGTTCATTTTCTGTTTAATGCGTGCACGGTGGTGTTTTTGGTATCTTTGTGAGTTTTCCAGGCAAAATGACTTTTGGCGCGTGTGTGCATGGCTTGAAGTGGAGTTGGGCGCGGGAATCGAGGATTGGAGCTTGGATTTTGAAAGAGCAGGCCGGAGGGGCTCAGTATCGACACTATCCACAGCAGTATCGATACCAATTGGTTAGAAGGGTGCAAAATTCTGTCCAGAAGGTTTGGTATCGATACGGGTCATAGCTGTAGCAATACCTACGGCTTAGCAGTCAACGAAGAAGTCAAAGGGGTTCGGTATCGCTACCACTATCAGCTGTATCGATACCGAATGGTTAAGTGCGAAGCTAAACGATGCCGTTTTGATATGTTTATTGGGCGATCACTATAAATACGTTTTCTTATCATTCATTAGGGATCGATTTTTCCTGTTGCTTGACCGAAATCCTATACCTAATTTAATGGGTTGCCCCAAGCGTAGGGCGGAGACCGGTGTAGCACAATACCCGGTAAGACCGGAATCGAATCCACAGAGAAGGTGGAAAGTGCTTACTAAAAACTCGGGTTGCTAGTTTAACACGGCTCTTAGGTAGCCACCCTTGTGATTTGATTGGTGAAATTACCTAAACTAAGAGAATTGATTTTACTTAAATTAATTAAAAGGAAGTACGGTCGTAGGATTCATAACACGGTGACCAGGTCCGGATATTTCCTGCTCCATTTGTTGTTCCAAAGAGAACGGTTGATTTTAGAGAGAAAAGGTTACCCCGAAAGATGCGAATCCTCGTAGTCGCCGTCACCCATGTACAGCGAAGAACAAGTTTTGGTCCCGCGTTCCTCGCGTTACATAGGCTCCAACGAGACTCAGATTCGTCCAACGGAAGCTCTTTAATAACCTAAAATTGCTTTTTCATTCTTTAGTGTAAAAATCAGAGTAAGAACAAATCCGTCCCTGGCCACGGCGTGTTAATCACCCCGCGACCATACTTTTGAAACTACTCACTCATATTGATCATAACAGATAACATAATTCTGAAATAAAACATGCTATTAAACTTGAATAAGAATTAAAACAAAGATTCGAGTCTCAGAACGCGGACAAACCCCCACGAATTGAGATTAAAGTGAATAAACAGAAACGTTACCGAAGCAAAGCGAGAATCAGCGGAAAAACTCCAAAACTTCGATGCAAAAATAACCCGGAAAGTAGAATCTTCAAAGGAAAAACGGCTGCCAAAAACTAAGAAAAACCTAACAAAGTTCGAACCCTAATTCGGCCTCAAAACGAGGTATTTATCCCTTTCCGAAGTCAAAACACGTGGCAAAGTCAAACGCTGATTATAAGCCTCTCGGTATCGATACAGCTAAAAGCCTGTATCGATACCTAGACATTCTGTTCGCGTATGAGCACTTGGGTATCGATACAGGAGAAGTCCTGTATCGATACCGAGCCTGCTAAAATGAAATTCCAGCTGTTTGGTCGTCCTTGCTTGGGTCCCACCGGTTCCCAACATGCCCGATGTCCTATTGCCACTTTCCCGTGCTCCTCCGGTCTGTTTCCTACAAAACAAACACAAACACCAAAAACAAGAGACACACCGAATCAAGTGGAAAATGAAATAAATCGCGCCTCTAATGCGCTAATTCGCCCTACTTAGGCGCTTATATCTTGAGATATTGCGCGCCTATCACACCCCCCAACTTGAAGGTTGCTAGTCCCGAGCAACGAAAAGAATAAAACAAATAAATAAAAGGATAGATCTTTTAAACCCCCGGGCGGCCCTGGTAGGACGAGTGAAGTCTCGTGAGGGTTTTCAGCAGTGATAACCCACAAAACACAAAGGACTCGGACATTTGAATGCAACTCAACCCAATCAATAGCTTCTCGAAACACTACAGTGACTGTCAGGAAAGTCAAAGACAAGACATTTCATCCATGGACAAAGTTAAACAAGTGAACTTCGCAGCAAACTTAGCACAAAAATTAATCCTCTCACCTACGATCGGATAGGGATTTATCACATAACATGCGTGTAAGTGAGAATCACACATAGAAATTCAGTAATCCCGAAAACAGTTCACACAATATCAATAGCCCGGTGTGTCTCTAAAAACTCACCCCTTCCCCTAATGATTAATCTTTTTTTTTTCCTTTTTTTTTCTTACCACTTTTTCCTTGTGGTCGTGCAATGCCTGGATCTGTCGGGCTTTCTAGTTGACCCATGTAACGAGCTTTAGGTCGGTCATCCCCAAGCCAGATGGCCTTAGGGTACCAGGTTTAAAGAGACCCCTCAGACTTAATTGCTCGAGTCAAAAAGGCTTTAGGGAGAGACCCAAACTAACCACATTTAACCAATGCCTTCACAAGGTCTATCCATCTTGTAATGCGAACAATACGGTGGGAGCAAACCCCGATTGCCCGAATACTCAATGAACGCCCGGATAAGCAATACCAATTTAGCGCACAATGTAGGAAAGGGGTTCCAATAAGCCCGTGGGCGCAATCAACTAACACCGAAATATCAATAATATGTAAACCAAATTCAAGGCTAGTGAATGCTCAGAGTGGGACAGTGTGCGTGAAAAGCATGAACTAAAGTGATCAAACACTATCCAACTATAGATGATACGGCTAACTGGGTGCTTCCTAAACATCATGTTCACGAGCTTAAGTCTATTCATGAAATCGTATCGAGACTCCGACTCGCACAACAACCACTATAGCGCTAATTAACAGTCATCAACCAAGAATAGTTACACCCAAGCATCCAAATTCCTTTTTTTTTTTTTTTTTTTTTGTGGAAAAACAAAAAAAATGAAAAACATGTACGAAGTACACCCTCCCCCCAACTTAGAACATGCTATGTCCTCAGAGCATGAAGACAATAAGAAAAGAAAGAACAAGAGAGAGAAATGGACCGTCGGATGGCAGCCAACCATCATGACCCCGGCCGATGTATGAGGAATTTCAGGTACTCTCGCCGTGCACCCTACAAAAAATATCAGTCCAGCCCGGCACGTGGTATCCGGGCGTACACAGAGAAAACGAAAGAACAATAAAAGAAAAAGAAAATACACCACCACTTTCGTCACGTGAAAGGCACGGGTACTACTTTTCTCCCTAAGTTTCTCACTTAAATTTGGGTAGACAAGGTCATCATAACAATCCCGGGTAAGTCATGACTCAACAGGTTAAATCACTCAAGGTTTCTCCTTAAAGTAATCAGAGCCAATCGTCTTTTATGACTATCCGAGACACGGCAATAAGATTGTTAGAAACCCAGATACACAAATTTAAGGCTAGAAATTAGGTGGCTATACCGGACCACAATTTTTTTCTTTTTAACTAAAAACTAAAATAGACATGAAAATACACAAATTGCCCTTACTAACCAGAGCTGGGCACACGATCCTTATTTTAATAGCGGCGTGCGAAGCTATAAATACCCAAGTCAATGATGGGTACCCCTATTGCTAGGAGTCGGGTCCACACTCGGTGAAGAGCATGGTACGCGTGAGCTACCCGTCAAACATGGCTGAAAGAAGCCTACTCCACTGGGTCGTCCTTATAGACAGGATCAACCAACACCTGATCTGGCTCTCCTACGTCGGCAAACTCCAAATATGGCTTGAGACGCTGACCATTGACTTTAAACACATGATTATCCTTAGGGTCACGACAATCTACGGCACCATTTGGATGGACTTTCACCACTAGGTAAGGACCATCCCACCGGGATCTCAATTTGCCTGGGTCCCAAATCACACCACATGCGTCCCCAATATCATCAACATTTGACATCGCCACTAGACTCCCAACCTCTGGGGGGTCCAAAAATGACGCCTTCTCGGCGGTCAACGCAATCTCGAAAGGATCCTTGTTCAACACACTTTCGACGTGCTCTTGGACGAGTGCGTCGATCAAACTCACCTCATACACCTCCTTGTCATCCTCGACTCGGCTGTCCACATTGAAAACATTCACTTCCATCTTCAAGTCCCCAAATGATAATTGGACTTGTCCAATTTTGCAATTCATTACAGCACTGGAGGTGGCTAAAAATGGACGGCCGAGGATAATGGGAGTCTTCTCAAATACTTCCGGAATTGGACACGTGTCCAAAACAATGAAATCTACGGGGAACAGAAACTCCCCTACCTGAATCAACACATCCTCCACTATCCCCTTAGGAATTCTCACACTCCGGTCAGCCAACTGTAGCGTGACCAGTGTGGCTTTAAGATCACCTAAGCCTAATCTCAAGTATACCGAATATGGGAGCAAATTGACACTCGCTCCCAAATCCAGCAAGGCCTTATCAAAACTCTGACCCGCAATAGCTATGGGGATGGTGGGACAACCTGGATCTTTCCGCTTAATCGGAATATCAGCTTGGAGAATGGAGCTCACTTGCTCCGTCAGAAGCACGTTGTTCTGACTCTTAGTTCTCCGTTTCGATGTGCACAGCTCTTTCAGCACCTTAGCAAACTGAGGAATAATGTCAATGGCTTCCATTAAAGAGATAGGAAATTGAACCTTCTTGAACAACTCAAGAATATGGAAGTTCACATTGACATTCGGCTTTGCCACCAAGCGATGGGGATATGGTGCAACGGGTGGCAATGGAGTCGTGGGGGCCGCAGGTGCGGGCACCACCACCTCAGGTGACTCCGATTCTTTCTTTTCCTCAGTATATTTCCCCACGTCTGGAGCAACTACTCATGCAGCGACCGGCTCCGGAGGTGGAACCGGTTTTTGCTTCGGAGGGATCGTCTTATCAATCACCTTCCCACTTCTGAAAGTGGTGATCGATTTTGCTTCCTCCAGACTGGGGTTCGAATTACTTGTGCTTGAACCATCTCCCAGAAAATTAGTACCGACAGCATTGGTGTAAGGTTGAGAGGGAAATCTTCCCCTCTCCTGTTGGGATTGCCCAACTGCTGCCGTCAATTGAGTCAATTGGGACCTAATGTCTCCTATGGCTTGCTTAGTCTGCTCAGTAAAACTCAGTTGAGACTACATGAGAGCCTTCAACATATCATCAGTCTGCTTATCCCTCGTAGGATGATTTATACCTGGGGGTGGTCCAGAAAATGAAGGACCGAAACCCCTGCTGATTCTGTGAGGGATAACGGTATTGGGACATTTGGCCTTGAGGAGGCCGATATGGTTGCATCTGTTGCTGAGGTGGTGCCTGGGGTGGCACTGGTACTTTAGGATCTCTCCAACTCAGGGCTGGGTTATGAGCCCAGCCCGGATTATAGGTGGTGGAATACGGATCCCAACGTTGGTTCACCGCATTCACCTCAGCCTGGTTACTTTGGTATGCCTCCTTAACCATCGGAAAAGCGGGGCAGGCAGTCACTGAATGCCTCGGACACTCACAAAGCGCGCACACTTCCTCAACTCTCACATTATTCACCTGTTGGACTTGCTTCATCTGCAAGTCCTCCATCTGCTTGGTCAATCTATCCAACTAAGTCTGGACGGTATGGTCTCTCCCACTCATGGGGAAGATACCGGACCCACTGGGTCCCTGTGCAGCTATGGCCCTGTCAGCGAGGTCGGAAGGTTCCCAACTTCGGTACTTATCGGCCAACTCCTCTAGGAAATCCCATGCCTCATATGGGGCCTTATCTAAGAAATCTCCCTCCTTACAGAGGTACTCAATCTGCTGGGCCGTCGCAATGTTTAGGCCCAACTGGAAGAATGTCACCAACTGGTGCTTTTCATACCCATGGTGGGGTAGAGACAACAACAAGTCTTTAAACCTCTCCCAGCACCTCAGAAATGACTCGCCCTCTTTTTGCCTAAATGACTGGATTTGGCAAGTCAGGTGCTGTGACTTGCTCTCCGAGAAGTATTTCCTATAGAACAGCTCCCTAACAGCGGCCCATGTCGTGAGAGATTGCTCCTTCTGCATTCTGAGCCACTTGTCCGCCCCATCTTTCAGAGAAGCAGGGAAAAGCTTAAGGCAAGCGTTTTCCCATTGGGTAGTGGTGGCTAGGGTGCGCACCAACCCCTCGAAGTGGTGGACATGCTCATATGGGTCCTCGTTCTCCCTCCCGTAAAAGAGAGGAAGGGCATTGTGGGTTCCCGGTTTCACAGTGAAAGCGTTGCGTGCCTCCACAGTCTCAGTTGGCAGAACTATTGGGCCACGAGGAGTAGTCCTCTCGGGATGCATGTAATCTCGCATAGTTCTCTGTTCCGCCATCGGTGGTTCACTCTCTAAGACGAACAATGGATTGGGAAATTCTATGAAAATGTCGTCTATGGGATTGGATTCAGGTTGACCTACGGAAGACCTATCCTAACTAGACGCTTAGACGGGTCTCGGTAGAAGAGCGGGTCCTCCTTTGGTGAACCCTTCCTACCTTTACCTATTTTGACTTGATTCTAAAAATAACAACTAAAAAATATTCCTAAATTTTTTTTTTTTTTTTTTATGACCTAAGAAAGATACAATTAAAACTAAAATTCACTAGACACTAACGACCCGAATTTTTAACACCTCTTGCCTTCCCCGGCAACGGCGCCAAAAATGCTTGACCGAAATACTATACCTAATTTAATGGGTTGCCCCAAGCGTAGGGCGGAGACCGGTGTAGCACAATACCCGGTAAGACCGGAATCGAATCCACAGAGAAGGTGGAAAGTGCTTACTAAAAACTCGGGTTGCTAGTTTAACACGGCTCTTAGGTAGCCACCCTTGTGATTTGATTGGTGAAATTACCTAAACTAAGAGAATTGATTTTACTTAAATTAATTAAAAGGAAGTACGATCGTAGGATTCATAACACGGTGACCAGGTCCGGATATTTCCTGCTCCATTTGTTGTTCCAAAGAGAACGGTTGATTTTAGAGAGAAAAGGTTACCCCGAAAGATACGAATCCTCGCAGTCGCCGTCACCCATGTACAGCGAAGAACAATTTTTGGTCCCCCGTTCCTCGCGTTACATAGGCTCCAACGAGACTCAGATTCGTCCAACGGAAGCTCTTTAATAACCTAAAATTGCTTTTTCATTCTTTAGTGTAAAAATCGGAGTAAGAACAAATCCGTCCCTGGCCACGGCGTGTTAATCACCCCGCGACCATACTTTTGAAACTACTCACTCATATTGATCATAACAGATAACATAATTCTGAAATAAAACATGCTATTAAACTTGAATAAGAATTAAAACAAAGATTCGGGTCTCAGAACGAGGACAAACCCCCGCGAACTGAGATTAAAGTGAATAAACAGAAACGTTACCGAAGCAAAGCGAGAATCAGCGGAAAAATTCCAAAACTTCGATGCAAAAATAACCCGGAAAGTAGAATTTTCAAAGGAAAAACGGCTGCCAAAAACTAAGAAAAACCTAACAAAGTTCGAACCCTAATTCGGCCTCAAAACGAGGTATTTATCCCTTTCCGAAGTCAAAACACATGGCAAAGTCAAACGCTGATTATAAGCCTCTCGGTATCGATACAGCTAAAAGCCTGTATCGATACCTAGACATTCTGTTCGCGTATGAGCACTTGGGTATCGATACAGGAGAAGTCCTGTATCGATACCGAGCCTGCTAAAATGAAATTCCAGCTGTTTGGTCGTCCTTGCTTGGGTCCCACCGGTTCCCAACATGCCCGATGTCCTATTGCCACTTTTCCGTGCTCCTCCGGTCTGTTTCCTACAAAACAAACACAAACACCAAAAACAAGAGACACACCGAATCAAGTGGAAAATGAAATAAATCGCGCCTCTAATGCGCTAATTCGCCCTACTTAGGCGCTTATATCTTGAGATATTGCGCGCCTATCACCTGTTAATTTCTGCATTCTTGGAGTTCTAAAAACCCTAGGCAAGTATTTCTTTTTCCGCTCTTGACTTTGCTTTGATTAATGATTCTTGTTCTAGTTTCTTTGCAGATTTCAATTCTTGTTTAAGATTTCGAGTTTTAATTCATCGGTTCTTGGTTTTTAGTGGTTGGTACAATCGAAACATACTTTATTTATTGTCTTTAATTATGCATAGTACTAGGATTTCTATTTCTGTGCTGAAAGTTATCATCATGCTAGCGTAAATTCTTTTAGACGAGGCCATGGGGTGAGTAGCACGCCGTGGCCGGAACCGGATTCGTTTGCCCATTTCCGCATGGTTATTTTTAAAATCTTCATATTGGGATTTCTGAGAACGGCCGAACTCCGTCATTGTCGGAACCCACACGAACGGGGAATGGGTCAAGCAATTCATTCTTCGTGATGCGTGGGGTAACGCAAACAGGGTTTCGCCCCCGGGAGAGAAAATCCTAATGTGAAGCGATATCTTTAAGGAACGGGAAGGGTGAAAGGATTCGGAGCTGGCTATGGGGTGTTAGGATCCCGATGGTCGCGTCTGCTTTTAATTAATTGATAAAATCCAAAATTTTTCCTTAGGTTATCGTAGTTAATCACTCAATTAACTGGAAGGGTGGCTACCTAAGAGCCAATTCAAACTAGCGCCCCGTTTTCTAGGTTGAACACCGACTCCGTCCCTGTGGATTCGACTCCGGACTTCCGGATATTGTGCTACGTCGATTTCTAGTCCTGCGCTTGGGGCGTGTTATTTTTAATACGAAAATCGGACAAGCAGTGGACCCAAAAATGAGGGGCTCCAATAAAAAAGAAAACTAAAATTTTCCTGAGGCTTGAATTAAAATTTGTTCAAAATATGCCACTAGTAAAGTTTGTCCAATAATTGGAACAAACTGTAACCGCTCTCGATGTGTACATGGAAGGTTTTGTTAATGCTAAAAGCAAAACTGTAGCGGCTGGATTTGCAGGAAGCCGGCTGGGGCCCCACTCTACATAATAAAAGAGCGAAAGGCTCAGTATCTCGAAATTCACGAAACCAAATGTAGACCGACGTATCTCGTCCCCGCCGAACGTATGGGTTCCCTCAGCGTTCGGCACCGATGTCCAGGTTGGGATGAATATAGATCTGTATGATGTTCGCCGAACCCGGAGGTGACAAGGATGCGGCACTCTCTACTTGGCTCTCGGATCGCTCTTGGGGGCTCCGCCGATCGACGTGCCGAGCGCCCGAGAGGTCGGGCCACTCGCATACTGAGTCGGTTGACTTCGACCATGCGGGGGGTCGAGTGTGCTTGGTTCAGGAGAGGCGTATCGGGTACGCTACACGTTCCATGATGGAGCATTAAATGCGGCAGTCACCTACCCAGCCACCGCCGCCTGCAGAGTCACGTGGGTGATGGGGAATGTCTCGAGGTGATATGACCCCTCAGGCCCACGTTCCATGACGTCAGCCGAAACGCGGCGTCTGCAGCAGAGATGGAAGTCACATCAGCTGTCATTCCAAGCACTAATGACGGGCGCGTGAGGGGCACCGAGCGCGTAAGATACAACCCCCTCTGTCTATAAATACCCATCTACAACTACCACAATGGGTATCCCTCTCTCCTCATTTACTACTCTCATAATTCTACTTCTCTCTCTAGATCTCTGATGTATTTCTTCTCTCCGGTGACTGACTTAGCCATTGGAGTGCCTTCCCGGACCACCACCGTCCGGGTTAGGCACTAACGTGGCTGTCTACGTGTATAGGACGTCCCCTCAGGCGGGCAGCTAGGGTTCAGACACAGCTTAATCATTCCACCATCACCCACACCAATTCAGAAGGTTTAAAGAGCTCACTCCGGCGAAAAGCACCCCCACAAAAACCACAACACTAGTGGCCTAAAGAGAAATTGGCCTTATGGCCATGATCAAACAGTAATATACAAGCCACTAGCGTTGAGTCCGTTCGATTGATAAAATTTCGTAATAAACCCGTAACAGTTTGAATCAATTGCTACAGTTGTGAAAGTAGGAAAAAATAAAGCAGAAATATAGATGGAAGTGAGAGAGAAAATATGGAAGTTAGAGATGGGGTGAGAGTCATGGGACACGTGGAAAGAGAAAGAGGAGAAAGAGGACTTTTTTTAAATAAAAAAAATCAAAATTCTAAAAAAAGTCAAAATTCTAGAAAATTAGCATTTGAAGTTTAGATGCTTTTGGAGGTCAACTACTTGCTATGTAACGCCCCGAAAATTGGGTACGTTAATAAATAAATTGCAAAATTATTTAAATAAAATTCCAACTTCATTAAAAAAAAAATCCAAAAAATACTTAATAAATTTTTTTTGCGAAAATTAAAAATAAACTAGCTTATTACCACTGAAATAAATTGAATCAGAACATTGTCTGAAAAACTTAAACATTTATTCAAAGAAAACCCAATGGAAATAAAATAACAGAGTCATCTAGCTAATTCTACTGATAAAGCCATGGGTCCGCTACTTGATTCCCATCTAGGTGCTCCATCGCCTCATAATCAGCAAGCGGCTCCTCATCTCCTTCTGTACCTGGCGTTGGGGATGCCAGAACCACAAAAGGTAGCACAATGAGTGGTAAAATTACACTCAGTAGGGCACCCTAAACCACCCCTTTACTAAAGATATTCATACAACAAATACAAACATAACTGAAATTTTATTTGAATGAAATACTCATATTTTTATCATCATTACTCAGCACATCGATTCTCAAAATTCCACTATTCTCATTCTCATTTCCGACAAATACTTTCCATCACCGGCCTCCATTCACAATATACCTCAGGTGCTCGATCACACAGCAAAGCCACCTCGGGGTATACTATGCAAGGCTCACGATTGATCACCATTGATCAATCTCTGTCTGGTATCGATTCCCACCCACAGTATACTTCTGGCGCCCGATCACACAGCAAAGCTACCTAAAAGTATAGACTGCGCATGGCTCAAGACCCATACCGGACACGTCCCAACCCCAATATTGCGATTAAATCCAATCATTCTTAAACTTTAACATTTTGATCAATAAGTACTTAACAATTGGGTTCACGCATCACGTGGGTCATTGTTCACATAAGTCTCACATAACAATAAAATAATCACAAGGTTAAAGAAAAACTTAATACGGCATGTAAAACGGGCAACTTCCTCGATTTGTTACAAATAGTAAATTAACTCTAAAAATCACGAATTTTTACAGGGATATTATACTTCACAATAAAAACAGATAATGTGTTTTATTCGAGTTCCAATTCCTTCATTAAGATGTTGAAAACGGGGTTTTAAAAGTAAATCGTGTTCTGTCTCGTTTTTCCACTACAGCAGAAACTTCGAAAAATCACACTAAATTCTACGTAACTCGGATTAAGACGAGTTCTACATGGACTCCAATTAATTTTTCGAGATCTACAATCTTACTGTTTTGAGTTTTCTCTGAAACTGAACAGAAATAATCGAAAAATAGCAGAAACGAAACTGTGCGCAAAATCTCTATTTTCCGACATCATCACTTGTTTACTTCTACTACCCATACGATAATGATCCGACTTCCAACAATTTAAATTACTTATTTCCACGTACACACAACTATACAAAAATAATGTACTAAAGTAAAAGTTAGGTTAAAGATGTCCTACCTCTCCTCCGACAAACTTAGCACGCTAGCGAAACGGTAGGATCGAAAAATCACAACTTCATGGAGAAATCTGTGGAAGACAATTAAATATCCGCGTGAGTAAAAGAAAATATACTCCGCGAGAAAAAGAGAGGAATTTACCAATGGTGGAGTAGATATAATCCAAAGGATTATTTTTTTTTTCCCTTTGTGAGAGAAAATGAAAGAGAGCCAAAGGAAAAAGAATGAAAAAAGAAGAAAAAGAAGAAGTATGGATTACCTGTGGAAGAGGGAGTTTCCGAGAGAGTGAGGGAGGGATTTAGGAGTTCTAATTAGTTTAAAAATAAGAAGATTAGTGATATGGAAGAGTTCAAGAGGAAATAGGAGACTATAATGATAACAGAAAAAAAAAAAAAAGATAAGGGATAGGGTAGGTTGGGATAATTATGATGGGTTTTCTTTTTCTTTTTTTAAATATTAATATATATTTTTTACACACTAATATATATGCATGTAAATACATATCCCTCAACAGGATAATTATCTCATTGTTAGGATAATTAACCCTATTACTATTTATATTTATATTTATAAATATAAATATATTTTAAAAAAAAACGATCCGTTACATGCTATATGATATGTAATGATGATGATGATGATAACACTAGTGGCTTTGAAGGCTTTCAAATTATCAAATGCATTGGCCGTTCTCGACCATGAAAGGAAGGGAAAAGTTTGTGTTATGGCTAAATTATGGAATAAAAAAAACGACTCTCTTTTCAACAATGAATTTGGGGGGCAAAAACTTATATTTAAAAAGTCAAGTTGAGAAAATAAAGTGGCTTGTGAAAATAACTTGACTACGAATTTTCAATTTAAGCCATTAATGGTTGGAAGAAAAATTTATTCCCATACTCCGTCAATATTGGTTAAGGAACCAAAAAGTAATGGTAAACTAAACCAAGGAATACAGTCTCGAAGCCAAACATGGCTACTGATTTATGAACCACCATTTGTTCATGAATTTGTAACATTAGGCAAGTTGTTCAAAGATGTGAAATTTTTGTGTTTGGTTGAGAGTTTTGAGAAGAATATTTTGAGAAATATTTTTGAGATAGTATTTGGATGGAGATTGGAAAAAGTAATAATTAGAGAGAAGTGTAATAATTGGAGAGTGATTGAGAAAGAAATGAGAATAATGATTGGAGAGGGGTATGGGTAGAGAGATAAATGTAATTAACGATTGGAGATATAAGAGTTGGGAAAATAATCTTTTTGGAAAACTTTTTGGAAAGTGAACAAAGAAGGACCACCTATCGATTTTTTATTTTTTATTTTTTTTTAAACTTCCACCTATCGATTTTCTATTCATCAGAATTGGAAAATTATCGATAGAGTTAGTGGTTGTTAAGCCTGGAAGGCTTTTGTTCCTGTTAGTAATCGACATTTAATCAACGGGTATCTGTAATCTTAACGTGGGGAGATTAATAAGTATTTAATAACGTGGAGCTCGAAATATAATCGAGTTAAAGATGGGAGTGCAATTATAATTCTTTAATGGTGTGAATTATAATTTGTGAAATAAGAATAGAATCCGGGTGGGATTAGGTTTTCTTATTTACACAAGGAGCCCAGATTTATTTCTCCTCAGGTCCCTGCTCTAGCCCTATAAATATATCGTTATGTTCTCTAGGTCACAAAAAAAAAACAGTCATTCAGAAAATTAGAATAGAGGCTGTGAGTGAGAGAACAAAGAGATCATGTAGAAGTCCACACTTGGCTACATGATCGAGATATAAGGGAATATGGCAGAAGATCATGAGGTATTGTTGAGCAAAACTTGTTGCATACAGTAATTAGGTCTGTCAAGTTCTAAAATAAACAAGTCAACCAGCGTTCGTGTCTACGGATGGGAGGTAAACCCTAATTCCGCCTTGTAGGGTTTGTGTTTATTTTTGTTGTTTAATCTGTACGCGTAATTACTGGATTCTGGGATTCGTTTCCCAACAGTGGTATCAGAGCGGGCTGTAATCATGCGTACGGATTAAACAAGCCATGTTGTCCGTAGAACATAGATATAGAACTGTGCTAACCATTGTTTTGTAGAGTTCTAGTTTGTTCTAACGTCTGTTTTGCAGAATCGATTATCCCACTATTATGGTCACGCATGTTTTTGATTGTGTGATTGGATCCCACGCTTTGTAATTGTTTTATGCGTGGTTACTATTACTGTTTTTTATTACAAGTTTAGTTTTGTAATCTGTAATAGTAGTATGTAGGAGGCATAAGTTTTTGATGTAATCTTTGTTTCTTTAGTTGTATCGTTTTAGATATACAGATCTGATGTAAGATTACAGATTCTGTAATGGAGCATACGATGCGGAGAAAACAATCTTTTTTGACAAGAAGATAAGTTTTGTCAAGAAAAAAGAATGTTTGGCTCGCAGCAGAATTTTTCCAGATTTTTAGGGTCAGATTGCAAGGCTGTTTTGACCCAGTAAACATCGGAATTCGAAATTCTGTTCTTCACAGAAGTTGTAGATAATTGAATTTCGAATCCAACCCAATTGGAATCAGTTCGATCGGAGTTCGGATGAGGGAGAAAAGTCCAAAATACTGAAGGCTGTGAAGTTTACTCGGGAAAAATTTCAGATCCGATTTTTCTTGCCTAAGTATGGTTGGATTTTGGTTTCCTTGATTGATTCAAAGTATCTAAGTCTTCAACATATGTATTGCTCAAGGATTTCAAGTTTGGAAAGGATTCCTTACTGCTTAAGGATTTCAAGACTCAAAGGATTCCTGACTGCTTAAGGATTTCAAGACTGGAAGGATTCCTTATTGCTCAAGGATTGCATCTTTGACCATAATAGTTGGGATACATATTATTTATGTTTCCTCTTTATGAATATTTGTATATTCATCTTGTTTGCATGTGTGATAGTTTACCATATTTGGACAACATGGTAATATTTGGCTTTTGACCTAGATCACGGTTTTTACAAACATGTTAATTTTGATAACCCTCACAAATTTTTTAAATTACTAAGTGGGAGAGGGAGTTTATTTTGTATAAATCTCATGGTCTCCATTACTAGTATGTAGATGATATAATTAAGTTTTGTGTGTTGGTTTTAGTGCCTTCCTCCCCATCGGACGAAATTAATTATGGCATCATCAGTACGTACTTCCTTAGAGGATAGCTCCAAGATAATTGTTGTGTGGACTACTCCTCCATCTGGGGTAGTTCATTACGGAACAATGGATCTTGAAGTTAGGTAATGGTATACACTTAGCTATAAATAACAAGTATCCTCTCCATCTGAGTCACTGCTTTTATTTATAGGACCGAAGCAAATTAGCTATTTAATTTTATTGGGCACGGTTTAGTGTCTAGATAGTAAAATTAAAAGGTTGTGCCTATCTACACGAATGATGAAGAGTAGTGGACCTACCCATCGAGGCATACTCTTCACGGTGTGTAGGGTTGCTAATGTTTTTCTTTTAATAGACTGGTTGAGGGAACCAATTTAATAGAAATACAAAAAGTTTTAATTGCCCTTCATAATTGTTGTTATATGATTCTCAGATTCAAAAAAATGGACTTTTTCAATCCACTTGATGACATTGTCAAACAAATTTACTGGTCTTAATTATTTTGACTAGAAAAGGATCTGGATATCGTGTCGACTGCTTAGGGGACCAAATTTGTGTTCTCTGAGGTGTGCTCTATCAAACCCATTGAAATTGCAACAGAACCTGAAATCCGGTATATATGGATTGGGTTACAACTGATGAGATGACGCAGTGTTACATTTTAGCTTCTATGTCGAATGTATTGCAACATCAGCATCAGTTTTTGGAAACTGCCTATGACATGATGCATAACCTAAAATAAAGATTTGGGGTGCAGCTAGGCAAGTTGTAATGTGGGATTTGGGGAATTAACCATTGGTAAAGGAACCCTAGTAAGGGGATTATGTTCTGAAGATAATAGGTCTTTTGAATGAACTAGAAATCCCAGGAGCTTAAATCAATGGGGAAACCCAGGTTGATATTGTGCTCCAGTTGCTTACCAAGTTTTTTCAGCAATTCCGCCTGAATTACAATATGAACAAAATGCATTTTTTTTGACGAAATTGCTGAAAGAGAGTTAAATTAGCCAAGGGTCTCTTGGTTAATAAATAGACAACTGTAATTGTAGTTGAAGAGGTTTCTACTTCTTAGCCGGAAGGCAGCAAGAAGTAGGAAAAAGTTCAACAACAAGCCACGGTTCCTCAGACAGTTCATGAGCTTGGAGGTAGAGTGAAAAAGCCTTATGGCAAGTGTTTTCACTATAAGCATAAAGGACACTAGAAGAAGATTACCCGAATTATCTCAATAAATTGACTAATGAAGGAATTTTTTTTTTTTTTTTTCACTAATAGTTGAATCATGTTTAGCGGTGTTATCTACCAGTACCTGGTGTGTGGATACGAGTGCCACTAATCGTGTTTGCAATTTATTGCAAAGGTTCCAGGAAACCAGGAGACTTAGTGATTAAGAGATTTGTCTACATATGGGAAGTGCTACAAAAGTAGCAGTAGTTGCAGTAGGCGTTTAATTTCAAGAGATTGTCTTTATGATCATTGAATTAGGAGAAACTTAGTTTCGGTTTCTAATTTGGTTGTAAATGGATATTTGGTTTATTTTTAATAACTCTGTGGTTATTAAGTAAAATAAACATTTTATCTGTTATGATTCATTAGATGACAATCTCTACGTTATTAATGATATCGTTCCTGCAATGCAACTAAATGAACTGAATAAACACTAATGGATTGGCATATAAGAGAAATGAGCCTTATAAGTTGAACCAAACGTATCTTTGGCACTTACGCCTTGGTCATATTTATCTAAATAGAATTTCTAGACTGGTTAGAAATGGATCTTTGGGTTCATTAGAAGTGGAGGCACTTCTGGTCTGTGAATCCTGTTTGGAAGATAAAATGACCAAGATGTCCTTTTTAAGGAAAAGGAGAGCCAATGAAACGTTGAAATTGGTTCACTTTGATCTGTGTGTACCTATGAAAATTCGGGATAGAGGTGGTTTTGAGTATTTCAATACTTTTATTGATGATTACTCAAGACATGGTTACATTTATTTGATACACCGTAAGTCCGAATGCTTTGAGAAATTCAAGGAGCATAGACCGGAAACGGGAAAGCGTCTGGATAAATGAATCAAGACACTGCAATCTCATCATGGTGGTGAATACCTCTTGGAAGTATTTAGGAACTAGTGGCAGCAGAAGGGATTACATCCCAGTTGTCTGCACTAAGTATGCCACAATATAATGGTGTAGCAGAAAGAAGAAAAGGACTCTTATGGATATGGTGAGATCAGTGATGACTTATTCAAATTTACTAAATTCGTTTTTGGGGACATGCACTAGAAACAATAGCGTACATTCTTAACTTGGTACCATTTAAGCTAGTACCAACTGCACCCACAGAACTGTGGACTGGGAGCAAAACTAGTCTATGGCATGTTCAGAATTGGGGTAGTCCAGCACATGTGCTGAAAGGGAAAGCAGATAAATTGGAATCAAGGAAAAATGTTTGTTTGTTTTGGTGGGGTACCCTAGAGGAACGAAAGTTGCTCTATTTTATAGTCCTAAGGATCATAAGGTCATTGTTAGCACCAATGCTTGGTACTTAGAGGAATGCTATGTCATAGATCACAAGCCCAGTAGTAAGATTGTTCTAGAAGAATTGAGAGAAAATAGATCGGCACAGACTTCTTCAATACCAATAGTACAAGAGGCTACATCACATGAAATTGTTGTTAACACACCAATACCTTGTCGTAGTGGGAGGGTTATTGTTTCACCCAATTGGTATACGTTGTTGGGAGAATCTTGTGATTTGATCCCTGATGAACAACATGCCTATCCCTTTTACTACAATGAGGCATTACAAGATATAGATGCAGAATTTTGGCAAAAGGCTATGAATTCAGAGATGGAGTCTATGTACTCAAATAAAGTCTGGGATCTTGTAGAACCACCCAAAGGGATAAAACCTGTCGGATGCAAGTGGATTTATAAGAGGAAGAGAGGAGCGGACAGGAAGGTTGAAACCTATAAAGCTAGGCTTGTTGCGAAAGGTTATACTATAAAAGAAGGGATCGATTATGAGGAAACATTTTCGCTGGTAGCCATGCTTAAGTCCATCCGGATTCTCTTATCCATTGTGGCTCATCTCGATTATGAGATTTGACAAATGGATGTGAAGACTGCGTTCCTTAATGGCAATCTGGATGAATGCATCTACATGATGCAACCAGATGGATTCATAGCAAAAGGTCAAGAGCACATGTTGTGCAAGCTTAAGAAGTCTATAGACTTAAGCAGGCATCTAGGTCTTGGTACATCCGTTTTGATCAAGCAATCAAGTCTTTTGGTTTTGATCAATGTCTGGATAAGTTGTGTGTGTACAGGAAGCGCAATAGAAATGTGGTGGTGTTTGTATTGCTATATGTGGATGATATCTTGTTCATCAGAAATGATGTCGGAGTGTTATCTTCGGTATAGTTGTGGTTATCCAGCCAATTCGATATGAAGGATTTAAGAGTAGCCGGTCACATCCTTGGGATTAAATTTTACGACATCTAGCAAAGGATGTTGGGCTTCTCAAGTTTCTTATATCGATGCGATCCTTGCCCATTTTAGCATGCAGGATTCTAAGAAAGGATTGCTTCCTTTCGGACACGGAGTCAATCTATCCAAGGATCAGTGTCCTAAGACATCTGAAGAGATGGAGAAAATGAAAGGAGTTCCTAATGCTTCAGCAATAGGAAGCCTCGTGTATGCTATGCTGTGAAGTAGACTTGATATTTGCTTTGCTGTCGGCATGGTTAGCAGATTTCAGTCTAACCCTGGACAAGAAGATTGGACTGATATAAAATGTATACTCAAGTATCTGAAAAGAACTAAGGATTATACATTAGTTTACCAGTCAGACAGTCTAGTGCCTTGTGGGTATGCAGATTAAGACTTTATGTTATATAAGAGTTCCAGATAGTCAACATCGAGATATGTGTTTTCCCTAGGAGGTAGAGCCATGAGTTGGTGGAATATCTAGTGATCGTGTATTGTAGATTCCACCATGGAGACCGAGTATGTGGCAATTTTTGGAGTAGCCAAGAAGCCGTTTGGCTCAAGAACTTCTTGATGGATCTAGAAGTGGTACTTTTGATACAGTCAGCAATTTCAATCTATTGTGACAATAGTAGTGTAGTTGCTAACTCAAAGGAGCCAAAGATTCATAAGAAGGGAAAACACATCGAGTGTAAGTATCACCTGATTCGAGCGATCGTATAGAAAGGTGATGTAGCTAGGACCAAGATTGCATCAGCAAACAACCTAGCAGATCCTTTTACAAATGGCTTACATGCCAAGACTTTTGATAGTCACGAAGGGCATGGAAGTGAGATGCGTGGCAGCATGGTTTTGAGTCTAAGTGGGAGATTGTTTGAAACTTATACAAAAAGCCATGCTTTTATGTAATGGATTAATATTTAATTAGTTAATTATTAATCAGTTTTATCCCTTTTTGATGAGAATCTATTATGGGCAATGTTTGCGTGATATAATTGTATATCGTGCATGTGTCTTTTATTCTACATAGTAGATGATCCAGTGTGTAGAGTGCGGCTTACACACAGAAGATTGGATCATCGGTTCTTGTGGAATATAAGTTTTGGTTCACAATCTTAGATGGAATTTGACACACCATCAGTAGGATTGTAGTACAATGTTTTAGTAGGTTTGTCTTGACTACAGGGAACGGTTCTAGTTCCGACTCATTGTGCTAGTACATTTTGTGTGTATTGAACATGACCGCTTTAAGGTAATTGTCTTAGTACTGACCTTGTAAGACAATTAGAACCTTATAGTTATTAAGAATACTTATGCTCTTAATCTGGATATAATTAATACATATATACATTTAATGTTGTTGACTTTGATTCATTATAAAGTGAGATCTTTTTTCATGGTCAATAGTCTTGGTGAGTTGGGTCACAACATTATATGCATGAAATATATGGATATTAATTATTGATAGAATCCACGTCTCGTTAGAGATTGATGATACCCCCTTGAGTAAACTTATAAGTTTCGGTTATGTCAAACCCTGCAGGTGGATATTTGTATCCGACATATCGAATAAGTTAAGTGGTTAGTCTCAAGGTGTTTTATAAGATGTTGATTAGTGGGAGATTGTTAGTAATCGACATTTAATCAACGGGTATCTGTAATCTTAACGTGGGGAGATTAATAAGTATTTAATAATGTGGAGTTCGAAATATAATCGAGATAAAGATGGGAGTGCAATTATAATTCTTTAGTGGTGTGAATTATAATTTGTGAAATAAGAATAGAATCCGGGTGGGATTAGGTTTTTTTATTTACACAAGGAGCCCAGATTTATTTCTCCTCAGGTCCCTGCTCTAGCCCTATAAATATATCGTTATGTTCTCTAGGTCACAAAAAAAAAAACAGTCATTCAGAAAATTAGAATAGAGGCTGTGAGTGAGAGAACAAAGAGATCATGTAGAAGTCCACACTTGGCTACATGATCGAGATATAAGGGAATATGGCAGAAGATCATGAAGTACTGTCGAGCAAAACTTGTTGCATACAGTAATTAGGTCTGTCAAGTTCTAAAATAAACAAGTCAACCAGCGTTCGTGTCTACGGATGGGAGGTAAACCCTAATTCCGCCTTGTAGGGTTTGTGTTTATTTTTGTTGTTTAATCTGTACGCGTAATTACTGGGTTCTGGGATTCGTTTCCCAACAGTTCCTTCAGTCGATTATGAAAACGTGATATTGTGAAGTTTCATAATACTGAAAATTGGTTAATCACTAAACAATTGCCCTGTATTATTGTTTCATTTGCAAATAAATTGAGGGGCAATTGTTTGCATGATAAAATTATCACATATCGATTTCAATAAAAGGGTGATTAGTAAAAATTATCATCCATTGATATCGATAAAAGGATGATTTGTAGAAATTATTTCCCATCGATATATAACAATTTCAATGATTAGAATACTTGCCCAGTATCATTTTTAGGTTCACCAAAATGAATTGGGGGCAATTATTTGCGAAAGAATTATCACCTATTGATATCAACAGCAAGATGATTAATTATTCAATTGGTTAACCCTTAACCCAAATGAATAAGGAGGGCATTGTTTACACATATTTATGGCCTATCGATATCGATAAACAAGTGATATTATTTAATCGATATTATTAGTGGTACTTTTGTTACATGTGGAGGGCACTTCGCTTAATTCTATTCAATTGGAACTTGAAAAGACACTTGGCATTGTCCTACACATTTGGAATAAAGAGAAGTTACAAGGAGATGTGGAAGCACAAGAATGAAGAAGATTTGGATTGATAGTTATAGGGGTGCTTACAATTGTTGTTTCCTCCTTCGTCTATAAATAGGCTATTTAGCCTTCATTGTAATATTATCTCTCTCAAACAAATCAAAGTCTATCTTTATTTGTCTTTAATTTTTATCCTACTAACCTAATTTTGGGTTATAATTCTAGTTGATGTAACTTCGATCCTACATATCGATTTTATTCTTAACAATTGGTGCTTAACTTGCAACATCGATTTTCTTTTATGTACTGTTGATATTCTATCTGAAGATTAACGGAAGTGTCTTTCATTTGTCTTCAATTATTTCTATCCATTTTGCATTTGATTCACTTGTCATTTTACATCTGTGAAGTCCTGATTAAGTACGGCATGGAACCATAGACTCACAGGGCAAGCAATGCACCTTGTTTCTTGTTGTTAACTTTGTTTCCTGAAATCCTTAGTGATTTCGATCGAGGAAAAATTAGGTAAACAGGTCCTAAACCTTTTGGTCTCGTTTGATTTGCGTATTAACTGTCTGGGATACCAAACAAGAATGAAATGAATCTTCGATACAGAGATGGGCAGTTTACATGTAAGTGAAGAAATTACAAACAGTCGAACTCTGTTCGAGGGAATGGGATAAGGAGGAGTTTGGGGATATTAATAACAAATTCCAGACATTTGAGGATCAAATGCATTTCTTGGATAGTACTTAGGGAGCAATGACAATTACTTACAGAATGAGACTGGGGAAAATAAAAAATTAAAAGCGAATTTTGTGAATCTTTTTAAGCTGGTGGAAAGCAAGAGGAGATAGAAGAACAAGGTTTTTTCAAGACATAACAAATTAACGACACGTACCAAAGGAATCTAATTAGGGCTATCAAAGCAGAAGGAAGGATTGTTGAAAGAACCTAACCAGATTGAGGAGGCAGCAGTGGTGTGTTTCTATCACATTTTCAAGGAAGAAAGAAAAACAAGGAGAAGCACATGATCGCGATCAACTAGATGTGATTAAAGGATGGACACGTGGTATAGAGCATCTAGAAAGGCATACCGGGGCACATATTTTACATTGTTAATTCCAACTTACAAAGAACAAGTAGAAACTATAGGGCATTTACGATGAATGTTGATGCCGGAAAAAGAAAATTAAGTTGCATATCCAAACTGGAAATATTGATTTAATATACCACAAAAAGGAAAAAAATTAAAATAATAAATTACCATTTTATATGTACAGTGCAGCATATTTTCACTCAACCTACAAGAAGAAAGACTAGGAGGCCTTTAAGGGTTTCAGTCAAATCCCTACTAAGGCATCATTCGAGCAGAGTAGAAAAAGCATCATTTAGCATAGTTTAAGCTAAAAGGTATTTAAAAAAAGAGGATCCAAAGCTAGCCACAAAGAAAAGGTCCAACTCTGAAGAATACAAAATTACATACATACCCCTCATCATCTGCTTAGTAAAGGGAACCATTTTTCATGGAGTTTGGACTGGTAAGAGATCATAAAGAGAAGAAAGACAAGCAAAGCTGCAACACCCCATGGAGACCCTCCAGCCCTATGAAGTGAGTCTTTCTCAGGCAACCGGATGAAGAACGGGACCCACCCCCGGTCTTCACTAGATAACCAGTGCACAACCAGAAGCAAGATTATTGGAGTGGCCATGAGGATTAGCTTGAGTTGAAACATCAAGTCTTCAAATTTGGACTCATAGTTTATGTACCATGAGAATCCCAGCATGAGGAAGACTACCCCAAGAAGAAAACACAGGGGGAGGGGGATAGACAAGTATTGGAGATAGTCATAATATGAGTAATTGTATTGCCTAGCCATGGTTTTAACAGAAGGAAGAAGGGAAAAGGGTGGATGGCTGTCTCCAAAGATGGATTAATTGTTTGTGTGGATCGGGAAAGAGGAGAAAGTTATGTAGAAATTGTCAAGAATCAAGTGGTATATATATGGCTTTGATGTTTCAGCCCTTCCCTGATGATGGTATATGACAAAATAGGGTCGTGCGAATGCCTTTTATCTTTATTTTGCAGAGTTTCCTACTAAAGAACTACTTTTATAATAGCATATCGAGCCTTTACTATTCAAAATCAAAACTTTTAGTAAAAATCACTTAAATCCAAATGAGTGGAACCAAACTTAGCTTTTGGTATGATTTTTACTTAAATTTGTGTAAAATATGAGTACGAGCCGGAGATGCTGTAAGTTAGAAGGTTTAGACCAATATTAGGGATAATATGGTTATTTAATTTGAGTCCACATCTTTCTGCATGAAAATTCACGTAAATTTTACAACGTACTATAACATCTAAAACAATATGAGAGCTATCGGTTGCTCTATTTTCTTCGAATTAAACTACGAAAAGGGGTCCATAAATTTTGTATGCCCGGACTAGATTTAATTTGCATAATATTACATCTTTATTGACTAAATAATTTCTCACAGTTTGAGTAATACTAGGGTACTGTTCCAGTAGAAAGAAAATTCGCACCTGCACTGACCAGCTCGGTTTCAATTTCAGCCATACGACTCCCCGTGTAGAAAAATCGAGAAAAGTTTTTCATTATGTTCTTACATTTATAAAAAGAGACTTTAAATTATCCACTTATTCTACCATCACTTTTTATCCCTAGAGGGAGAGAGCAAAGGGCCGGAACGTAAAAGATTCAGCCTTGCTTCTCTAATTCAGAGCTGTTGACACTAATTTTTTATCCACTTTCACAATTTTAAACATCCCAAAAAATTATCTAGATTTTTAAATGTGTAATATTTTTAATATGTTAGTATGAATCTTATGTAGTAGATCTTGATTATTTTTACAAAACAAAAAGCTTTTACAATCTAACAAAATATTATACACTGAAAAAATAAGTAATTTAACAGTTACACACATACCGGAAAATGGACAATTAATATTTTTCGTAGCGCATGGAGCCTTACTTCGACTGTAGGGAATCAGGATACACCAAACAAAAAAAAAAAAAAAAAAGGAAGAAGAAAATCTGGATACTTCTGACGCATGGTTGAGTTCTTTTTTAAGTGACCAATGTGAAGATGCCACGTACGACCGACCATGGATCACGGCACGTGGCGGTTGATAGGAATAACGTAGAAAGTTGTGGGTGAGTGAAAGGCTAAAGTGGAATATTTATTGGGAGAAAAGTGAACCTACAAATTTGTGGTCCATATTAATTTCGCAACCTTTAACCCACTTTTAATCTTCCCTCTTACATCGTCAGTGAGGTCATTCTTATCAGCCTCAACAAAATTTGGACAAAACTTAACCCCCAAAACACTTTTTTATACTTTGGCTAGCCAATTTTCCAAAAACTCACAAAATTAAACTCTCAATTTTAAGTTTACTTTTCTATTGTTTTAAAATAATTACAAATAATCTATTCTTTCTCTACCACATCTCTCTTTTCAGAATAGTGTCTTGCCAAAAAGTAATAATAAAATATTGATTAACCTGTGAATAGTGTCTTGCCAGAAATGTTGAGACACTGTACAACTTTCGCAAATTAATCTTCCCGCTTACCTCCTCATTAAGACTTTCACAATTTTCGTGGTCCAAGTCATGTTTGGGGCGCATACAACTATTTATTTCTTGTTTTAATTTACCATAGAAAATAACTCAGTAAGTTTATGGGACATTTCCCCAATAAAAAGTACTACAATCTCAGTATCTTTAAAAGATGCAATTATTCAATAGTTGTGGGACATTTTCACATACCGCGCCCTGACCTTTCAACATTACACACTGAGAGGATTTTTTGATAACTCATTCGTCTGATCAAGTTTACATGCAACTCTCAGGTGTAGTAGTCATAGCATTTTTTAAATCTTGTAATCATTCTGAAATTCTTAACTGTGACAAAAAAAATTTAAATTTGTAATGCGCGCACATCTCATCCAAAAATGCTATAGGTACATCACTCATGCACACCAACTTGATTTGACAGATAATGAGAAACTCCTTTTTTTAGTGGGCCCTGCATTGGGTGTTTCCTCATCCGCAATATTAACTTGGTGTGTATTTATTGTGCATGAGTGGTGTATACATAAAGTTGATAAATGATAGATGTACAACAACTAACTCCAACAAGTCTCCAACACACTCACGTAGTGTGTGGAGTCCACACACACTTCACACTCATGTGTGTGTGGGCTCCACACACTATGTAAGTGTGTTGGAGACTTGTTGAAAACTTTTGTTGTATATGTATCATTGTTGTAAAATTTTATACGCAAATTAATTTTGTTTTGCACATTATTCGCAACAAAAGGCCTTTTTAAAACAGTGCGACCGTTGTGGGGTTCGTTGACTGCAACAAGATTCCAACTCGAGACTCGTGGTCCTCAATCTTGTCTTCTTCTTTTAACCTTTCCCCAAATGACAAAACTAGATATGCCAACGGATATTGCTACCAGTGTTTTGAAAATCAAATCGGTGAACCAACCTAAAAAGGAAATTGAGGGGATGGTTCACAGGTTCGGACGGCAGTAAATCGGAATCAAAATGTGATGTCAAAATTAAAATTAAAAAATATATTAATAAATATTTAACTCAAGGAATAATATGAAACAATACATTGATAAAAAAAAATTGTTTTAGAATGAATTGGTATTTGTTTTTTATTCAAGCTGAAAGAAAAGAGATATATATAGCTTGATAAGTGCCGAAAATTTTCATTATTTTTGGCCTTCCAATTTACTAGATATCAATGAGGTGGGACGGAGCCAGGATTCTGACTCGGAGGTGGCAGCCCAAAATTAACAACATGATAGTTTAAGGGATATTTCGAAAAAAAATTCAAAATTTTTTTTTTGAATAAAGTCAAAACAAATAAACCAAACAACCAGTTTATACTTTTTGCCAAAGCAGGAGAGAGTATTAATTTTGGGCCACCACCTCCGAGTCAGAATCCTGGCTCCGTCACACCTCATTGATATCTAGTAAATTACTAAAAAAATATTTGAATTTTTCTTGCAAAAGATGCAATTTTTAACTTATCGTTTTTGCAAACAGGACAATTGTTTAGGTACGGAGGGAGTATAATTTTATTCACTACTATGCAGGATTGGCCAATAGCATTTTTAGGCTGAGTTTTTCGTTTATAGCATCTATTGCTAAAAGTCATTTTTTGCCTAAAAAGAGCTAAAATCTACATTGCGAAAAAGTCATTTTGTTTCTCATTAGCTAAAAAGTCATTTGCCTAAAAGTGCTAAAAGTCAAACCAAAAAAAGAGAGAGGATTCAAGAAAGAAGAAAAAAAAAGCACCTAGGATGTTAACACTTTTACTCAGAGAAATACGTCGGTTGGATTGCTCATGCCGTTTCGATCGCTCGTTTGTGTGATGACAGCAAGGCTATCCCCATAAATAGCTTCGAGGAGAAGTTAAACACTCTTACTCTCTCTAAAACTCTTCATCCTTATCTCTCAAAAAATTTTAAATTCCAAAATCCTTCATACCTCTCTTCACAGCTTGAACCCTAGATTTTTCAAAATCCCCAATTCAAACTCAGCGATCATGTTCCTCGATCAAAGAAATACGAGGCGAACACTGAGGCTCTTTTGGAGAAGCCCATTTACCTCCTCTGAAAGACTAGAGAAAAGCCCCTTTCTTGTAAACCGCGAAGGACCCATTCTGTGTAAACATTGGGGGTTACGTTCCTATCTCAGGGGCTGAGTCTACCGAGTACATCCTTTTTTATGGCGAAGTGAAGTTTGCAAAGGCAGATATGATCGACCCATCTTCTTTGTTGCGATTAAGAATAGAAAAGGGGCGACATCCCCTTTTCTCAAGTTCATTATAAAGCAAAATGTGCAATAACCCCAAGGATATGGCCAGACTGGTGTGAGCACCATCCTTGAGAATGAGGGGTATAAAGCAGCTTTAAAAAGTTTGTGTGTCTTTTGGATGTCGTGTGTCTCTCGCGATGCATTTCGATGAACCACCCCTACCGAGACTTAGATTCGCGATGGAGCACCACCACCCATTCTTTTATCTTCACTTGGGGAGAGGCGGGGCCAACCTTGCTGGACACCAAAAACTTGTTGTGCCTTCCCACTCGCGAAGATGAACTCTTTGACCCTTCCTACCTATCTCACGAGGCGTCCAACCATTGCTAAATCCATAGGGCAAAGATTTTAAGGCAGCAGGTTTTTATGGGTCTGTCTGGGACAAGAACGATAAGAAACGTAATCACTTCCAGAGGTTTAAAGAAGACCACATGGGCGACTTGGCAAAGTTACTATTTTCGCGACATTTCCGCCGCGAAGGTAGATGGCGCATTGTCAGTGCTAATAAGTACTCACTTTGAAAGCCCT